>AFRD01000236.1:0-51916 GCA_000222875.2 Periglandula ipomoeae IasaF13
CCGCATCTGCATCCGCTCCTCCATATGCAGGTACGCCTAGACATTGAGGTGCATACATACCCTGACTTCCCCTGTCAACGGCTGCCTAGATGCATGTCATGCCGACATTTTATTATGCGCCGCGACATGCACCTCGTGGGTAACGGAAGCTCAAGACCCCGAGCCCTCAAGGGGTAAATGTTCACGTGCTGACCGGCTGAAGATGCGCATTTTATAGAACGCATTTTAGCGTTCAATAGATCGAAGAAGCATCGATACCTACGTATATTGACTCATTGTTAATTCCCCATCCAAGGGTTGCTCGCCGGGAATGGCTCCACGTGGATAAGAATCTTGCCCTTGTCCAGTCTCCAGTACCGAGGTTGTTGCATTCGAGACGGTGCGATGAGCCTATTTCAGATTGATGCATAACGGCTGACTTGTTGTTCCTGCATGGGCCTTCTCAAGGTTGATTCCATTGAGCAGGTATGCCTGCGATACCATGTTTGCAGACAGTACATTGCCGAGCTTTCAATACATATGGCTGTGGGGAGTGCCAGAGGTAGCGTGACTCTCAATGATGTATGCGTTCGCGATGTAGCAGATGGGCACGTAACTTCCGAGGTCGAGAAATTACTGCCATTAGATCAGTCCGGTAGCCAATTGTTGCTTGCCTCCAGTGCTACCCTTTCAGTAACGGGATTATTCTTGATATCGAGTGATCGAAAGATGACTGTTCCGGCCTCGACACGGTTTTTATCTCTTTCTAGAACCTGACTAGTCTATAGACTAACACAATTATGGTGCTCATGGAGTTGTTCTATTTCCCTGTAAACCACTCGCTTGAACAAATGCCGAGTGATCCAATGGCCGAAGTTTCGTGATTGAGATGAGGCATCGCGCCAGTACGGGTCATAGCCGTTTCCTGTCGTGCATCTTGTCATTGTGCCTCATTTGTTCTAAGTGTCTTTCGCTCACGCTTACGCCCTCACACCTTCTTTCCTTGCTTCAGTAAATCTGATACTTTCGGCGGCAATATAAGTGCACTCCTGTCGTTCCGCCTATAGAAGTCACACAACGAGATAGCAGTCTGCTCCGGGATGTCTTCGTGGATGAAATGGCCCGCTTCCGGGAACACTTGTAGCGCATATTTGCCTAATCCCAGAGCGTTAAAAAAAATTAGTACTGACGTAGGACTGTCAATCTCAAGACCCAGAAATCGCTCATAGTTCATACCTTGCATTTGGCCAATTGTTAACTCGGTATCCAAACGATCAGTCCCTGCCAGCAACAAGAGCTTTCCTCCTTTTGCCTCTAGGAACTTTTTACTCAACCCCACGAACCAGTCCTCCCAGAATGGTTGCGTAGCTCCCAGGTTCGTTCGCCATCTCCATAGCCGGGAGGCATCGATGCTATCATCTCGTCTCAGTAACGCTGGCACAGATGTTCTGGCTGACACTGAGTTTCGTATTGTGCGTGACCGTACATGCCAGTCAATTGCGTTTTCGACACTTGTAAACCCGCCAGGTCGAGTGGATAAGTATGTTTGCATACTTTGCAAAGCGTCCATGGCCGAGCCCTCGACTACATCAAAAACAGCATAGCCTAGTAGGGAGGTGCCTAATTTGCCGCTATGAGCTAGATCTGTGACTACTGCACCTCCCAGAGAGTGGCCAACCAATATGATAGGAGGAAGGCCTGGCCATTTCATCTGCTCTTTCGTTGACTGGATCACGGCATAGAGGTCCTCAGATAACGTGGCGAGGCGCAGATCCAATTCCGAATGTTCTGGTGAAGCTGTAGATCCATGGCCACGACAATCAACTGCCAGAATGCCAGCTGAAGGAAGCCGCTTTCGGATTTCTGAAGTGACGACAGCGAAGGAAAGCCCAGATGAGCCGGCCCCGTGGTGTACGACAAACAAAGGACCTTTTCCAACAGGAGACGTCAAGTAAGCATGAAACTTTAGCCCTTTGTAATCAGTTGACTCGATATAGAGCTCCCGTTCAAAGTACGTCGTCCAGGGTATGGGCTCAAGAGTTCTGCTCCTGCCAACCCTACAGATCAATTAGTGCTTTGTCCTGCTATAGTCAAGGAGCGGTTCTGGTTCAAGCAGTGACTGGGGCAAGAGAACAAACCCTTGTGGACGAGCAAACAGTTTCTGGCTTGGGGTGGGAATAATTGTGCCGGTGGATGATACCGAGGAAGCCGAGGAAGAGTCATCATCCACATGCTCGGGCAATTCAGCCACCTGATCTCCATTTTGTTCTTCTTCCTCGTCCAATTCCATGAACGGCTCTGACACGAGTCCAAGCTTTGACTTGGCCCATGCCCGCTGTAGATCGCTCATACTAGCTATGTCTTTTTTTGTTTCTCGGTTCCTTCAAAGGACAAGAGTGCTTGTAGCATGAATCAGGTTGAGTTAAAATTGAAGTTATTGTGGCCGACGTGATATGTCCGTAGGATGCACATCCATGTGTTCTGCCATGCCAATGGCCGTTCAAAGACAGTGGGAGGAAACGCGAAATCCGCCGAGGTAGTTCCTTATTTCTGAAACTCAGATCCACCGAGCTGCTGCTTCTTGAGAGCCAAAGACAGGCGACGGCAGCTTCCCATCAATCTCACAGGATTTTCTTGGAAGATATGTTGATTGTACGTAGTCGAGCGCCAATCATGGCGGGGCGGGGCAATGGTAACGGCTTCCTACTGTGCTAAGAAAGGCAAGGGCCGGTCGGACATACAGTACCATTGGGCGAAGCGGCACGGTAGCGCACTACCCTACAGCAGCTTTCTTCCGCAAGGCGCAAATCTGAGGCCCGAAGCTGCCCATCGTATTGCTTCTGAACTGTTTCCCCATGATTAAAGCAACTCATCCTTCGGCCAAGCATGCCAATCCATACGAATCATGGTCAAACCAGTCATAATTGATCCATTCTCAGTTGGCCAGGGGGCCTCTGCGAATTGCAAACGCCACCAACACTATTTCAGTGCAACGTCATCGCCCAGTCAGCATCTCTAAACAGCCGCGACGAAATCAGAATGGTAATTCTAAATGCCTTCCGAACCAAAGAGCAGCCTAGCATCCACGCAGTCACATATGACAGTGACATCTAGCAACATTCTAACAATAATGGACTTGTCATTATGACATGCCAAAAGCTGTGACGTGGGGACTCACAGCACCTTGTCGCTCCATTTCATGAATCATGCCACGATCATGCTATCGAAGTCTGTGAATAGTATGTTCAGCATTGAAATCATGAGGTCCGCAAACATAGTCCCCCCAAAGAGAATAAAATACTACAACCGGGAAAAAAAAGACCCGCAACGCTACACGAAGCTAGGTATGGCTCATGTAATATTCCGTAATGTAATCGACTTCCGAACAGCAATGATCCTCGACATTTCTCTAGCTTGAGTCATGATTAGACGCGGGTGGTGTTGCGACGTACGCAATACAGCACAAGTGCTCATCGTGGTTCGTCTCAGAGTTGCCACGGATCATACAAGTGCTTCAAGATCACCAGAACCAGGCCAGGATGCAAAGATTCCACGTGCAACCAGGCCTGTACTGCCTAAGCAGGCAATCTTACTTTCTTGACAAAAAGGAAAAAGCATGGAAATAAGAAGGAAAAAGAAAAAAAATTCAACGGCCATTTTCCTTTCCCATGGCCTTGGAGCCGGCTTGACCGTGCTTGTAGCACGCACCGCAGGGGGGAGAACATCGTCCAGAAGAAAAGGGGCGGTTGGTAAGACCATCCAGGTCCAGATACGTGACCACTAACCAGATAGTACGACTTCAAGGGGCGACTTCAGCGTACTACAGTGGCCTAGCCAAGTGCCGTCCACGTAGAAACATACCCGGAAGGTTTGCCGGGAGGTTTATAGGGTGAATGCATCAGAATGATTTCCGGCACGGGCACAAACCTTAGACTAAGACCATGTCTGAAGTGTCTCGTATAACGGACGGTTCACAATATCAGACGGATGTATAGACAAGTTTGCCAAATTCCTTCCTGTGTAAAGAAAGACATGCGCTGTGACTGAAATATCCCAGGAGCAATGTATCCTGCTACATGCCTTTCATGAAAACTATGTCCAACCTTGGCCGAGATCCTTCTTCCACATCCCGCAAGTGATTAAGTATGTGGTAGGAGCAACGCTGGCCATGAGCAAATTTACCACAAGTATACTGATTGTCGCGAGGTGACGCTCAAATCACCACCGTAGCCCCAAGAAGGATTGATAAGGTTATCCCAGTCATTTAGCTGCAATAGTGTCACGGCTCTGCCAAGCATTTCGATGGTTTTAATCGCCGACCCGTCATTTGACAAGACAGACCTGGATGTTCGGGATTAAAAACAAGTTAGTACCACGGACTTCCTTCTGCCCACATCAATAGTAGGACACGGCTGTCATGGCGGGTGTGACACCTGAGACATTGACAACCCAGAAGGCAAAAAAGCAAAATGCGCGGCAGTAGCCTCAACGTGGCTCCTCAATACCTTCATCCACTCCTAGCCAGTCAGATCACTGTCTCTGCCCATCGACGGCTGAGTGCAGATTGTTGGAGCCAGCTGATCGTGACTTCAGCCCAGCTGCATCTACAGTGTGTTAACAAACAGGGTCCTGCTCTTGATGCCAAAGAGCCCTGGCAACATGCAGCTCTGTCGTGCTGAGATGAAGAGATGCCATCCATGGGTTCGAATTGAGCGGTACTGAAACGAACTATTCCAAGCATAGAAGTGAAAGCGAATTGTCTCCCGAGGATCTGGATGCTGACCTCCATCCGGTTCTTCGATAGGGCGGGCGTTCTTGGTCTCATAGTGGAGATGATGCTGGCGTTTATTGGTCAGGCTCGAGTCTCCTGCGAAGGCCGTTCGCTGTGCTTGGGGAAAAGGTGATGGTAGTGTTGATGAGACTCTTGCATCGGACTGAAACTGCCCATCATGAATTCTCACAAGCTTCCAAGCCTCATTGCCCGGCGTGAAAACTCGCACGTAGACAAGTAGATACTGATACTCCCCGAGAACGAATGGGTTTTGCCTTGAGCTGACTCGGCCAGATCGTGATGCCAGCTTGTAGGGTCGGGATGGTGGACCTGATCCAGGTTTACGTTATTGTACATGCATACATGCACTAAGTAGATAGACCGCGCAGTAGTCTCTGGTCTTTCATGCAGCAACAACGTCGGTAAGGAGGAAGAAGGCTGGTTGGACGATCCCTTGATGCGGGACGAATTACCGGCCTCCTTTGTGGATTCTTGGAATAATGGCGACACCAGCGAGGGATATGCGCTTGCGCGCTTTCTTCTTGACATTCGAAAGCAGAAATAAAACCGCGCGCTCCCGGTCAGGCATTGGCCCTGGACAAAGGATCTTAACCCATCAGGGTCAGAGTGGAGTCTCCCCGAAGTGGACCTGACGCAAGTCGCCCAAAAGGTAAGTGACGATTCTGATTAGCGCGTGGCTGTGGAGGAGATATGAAAGAGACCATTGTGTTGTTGTACTTACTGGAGCACTGAAGAAGGATAATGGAAGGGTATCAAATTGTGAAAAGCATCACTATTCGCAATGTGCGCGACATCGAAAACTGCCCCCGTGCCCCACCTTCGCTGACTCGATGCACAGACACATCCTCCATATGTACAAAGAGGCGTGCATAAGCCGTCACCTGCTGACTGGGGACATCTGCGCTGCCCGGCGTCTCCCGCCTTGATATTGCATGTCTGATGTAAAGAGGTGTTTGGTGTTCAATGGGCCGGCCCGTACACCCATCCTACCTTGCATGGTGCCTTCTGTCGGCCGTTGACGTCTTGTCGTCGTGCCATCGTCGTGCCATTCCCTGGGTGAGAAGTTGACAAAACAAGCAAATGATTAGAGTCGTCTTTCGTTTTGCCCCTTCTCTCTTAGGCAAATGCACAGAGTTGCGCTGCACAATGTTGACAGGGATCAGAATGTCTTTCCACCGAAAAGTTTGGGCGACGAGACGTTGCAGCGCGTTCCAGACCCGAGGGGCCTTTTGCTGTTGGACGTTGGCAAGTTCGCCTAACGTTGCTCCTCGAATGAATCCCTTCTTTACCCAGCAGTGCCTAATAGAGACGCAGACTCACAGGCTAGCCAACACACCGCGGCGCGTCAAAACAGGTATTAGAGCGCGGCAGAGGTCTCTTTGGCGCACCAGACAGAAGAGAGGAGGCATCGCTGGCATTTGGCTCAGGGTTGGCCGATTGGCTCTCCAGCCTGCCAGGGGCTGCCAGGGATACAAGAACCCCTTCGGCAACAATGATGTGCTGCTTACATGGATACTTACTGCGGATGGATGGTTGTTCTTGTTAATCTGGACCTGATCGGCCGTCTAAAGCGAATGGTCGTCTGCCAACTGATTTATGGATCCGAACGTTAATTAACCACTGCTTGGACACACTAGGCCAACGGCCTAGTGTACATGTCTGAGCCCAGCCCTGGCAGGGCACGACAAGCTTTACAGTAGTGTGAGTAGCTCTGAGAATAAAACGACCATCCCGTTGGAGGCTGTTGCACTACCCGACAAAAGGACAAAATATGGGGAGGCGATTCAACGGCGCCACACCTTGTGGGTTTCGGTTCGATCGTTGTCGAGTCGAACGAGCCTTTAATAGCAATGTTGATCCTGGAATGAGCTCTGTGCATGATACAAAGGGACGATGATGATTTCCTGGCATCATCAACGCGGCGGAGCACGTATGCATCGAGTATAGCTCTTCAGGCGTCCCAACACTCCAACTACAACGGGCAAGATGGGTATAGTGAACCCTCAATATGAACCGGGTCTCGACGGCGTAGGTGGAAGTGGACATTGTGGGCTCGCATCCGGAATCAGACGTCCTTGAATTATGCAACTCGCTCGCCTAGATAGCCCCATCCTCGGAGATGCGTCCGCATACATGAAAGGCCGCATTTTGGGGTCCCTAAGGTGGATCGACCGGTGTGAGGGTCTTGCGGGTTTTTCGTAACGGTTACTGTAAGTCAAATCCTGGAACGTCATAAAGCGCAGGAGTGATTGCCTGTGATTGCATTTGCGCGTCCGCGTGCAAGATGATGAGCTACTGGCCTTCAGCTGGGTAGATCAAGCTCGCAAACCGTTATAAGGCCGGGCGACTCGGACGAGCTGTAAGACGAGCTGCAAGACGAGCTGTTGAAAGCCGTGGAAGGCAGGCAGGCAGAGTGCTGATTCACGCAGATCCACCACCATCACTTGATCATCATGACCAAGACAAGACGGCCGCAGGGGCCGGAGTACGGGATGGCAACGATGAAGTACAGAACCAGCTGAATCGACTCTGCAGGGCGTAGCGCATCCGATCTTCTCAGCTCCGCAGACAGCAAGGAACGCAGCATCCAGTCGTATCGAAGCAACCCCTGCCATCAGAGAGTAACGGCGTTAGTTGAGAATCAGCCGAGAAAAAGCCTTCTGCAGAGACCTGCTGTCACTCCACCGGGGAGCCTGTCAGGTCATATCGGACTAGGAGCTGGTGCATGTGTGGTGTTGAAGAAGACGAGCAGGGTACCTATTCTCGGCTCTGTGCTGTGGATTGACGCTGTGGTGCCTGGTGTTTGGCGTCTGCTCTCTGCAGTACTGTTCTGGTACAGATGTGGGCGGCGAGACGAGGACGGCGTGAATGGGTCTTTCCCAAACATCTATTGCTTCCTGCCAGCTACTCATGTTTACTTCTTGTCCCCCGCCTGATGTCCTCTCCACCTTTGCGGCCACTCTGACGCCTCGCAAGCACAACCACGCCGAAGTTAGCGTTAGCGCAAGGCGGATGCCCTCCCCGGGTCTTCCGAATGGTCATTTTCTACAAGATCCAAGCCCATTTTGACCAGAACTCCAGTGGCTCTGTGGATAACGAGTACAGACGGGGGAAGCGCGCGAGGTTTCGTCTATCTGGTAGGGCCTCTTGGTTGGCTGATGATGGTCAGCACTGGGTCACAGTCATCAGCCTTTCCCCCACGGCCTTGTTTTGTGTGTCGAGCATGTGCAGTACGTCCGTATACGTCGCCTACTGCTATCAGATCTCGGCCGAAGCAGGAGGCTGTGTTCAAAGACGACCCAAGACAGACTGCACTGTATGTACTCCGTTTATCTTGCTTCCATCGACGACTAGTTCCCCGACAGTCTGGGGTCGGCCCGGCTTGGGCCAGCACCCTGCTGCCACTGACATGAAAAGCCTCACGCACTTGGTCACTCTGCCCTAACAAACTTTTTTGCCGAAGCTGTCAGTGCCGTCTTTGCTTGCTATAACCCGCATGCCTGGGAGGCGAGACTCGTGCAAGAAGCACGAGCAAAATTGATGGTGGACTGGTCCGTTTAGAGCTACGCCCCCGACTCGACTCTGTCTTGCAACCCACACTGGGCGATTTAGTCGGTAGGCTTGTCAGATAATTCCTGCCTTCTGCCCTCTTGGAGGCGTACGAAGGGACTAACAGGAGGCAGGGGTCAAGAAGGCAATGACACATCAAACACGAATAAGAGATGATCTGCTCCCGACTGCGCAATCTCGTTAGCACTGGACGAACGACATTTCTTTTGGCTGCTGCCAACTAACGCGAATTCACTCTGGGGCCACGACGTGGACATTACAGTCTAGAATTTATTCTTACCTACTCCCATGCCTAGTCAACGGCGCAGCCTCCCGCAGAAACGGGCGATAATGCATGGCAAGGGCCTAGATGACCTGGAGGAGGGGTATGGTCTGTTGTCTTCAAAGCCTGCTAAACAGGCTGGCGAGGAATGTTGGCAGCTTTGGATGCCACTTTGGGTACCGCCCAGACATCTCGGCGAATACCATGACAGGGGGGTCCTGGGGAGGCGAGGAACTTGGATTGTCCAGTCGGTACCTTTTGCGATCCAACATATGGAGCTATGGAGCACCTCGAGTGACAGGCGAGCCCAGGCAAACCTACCTGCCACTCCAGGTAACTGTCCAGTCAACGGGCCCATCGTCCTGGTCCTGGTAATATCTGTTTCCTGCGGCAAACCTCTCAACATGGAATAGGCGTTGGACCAAGCCTTTTAATATGACCCTAAGCAGGGTTAGGCTTGGGTCCAAAGCAGCCCACTTCATGGCGCTAAATACCTACCTTGCAGTTGCAGGTCGGTGCTGCCAGAGCCAGAATCTAGTCTGAGATCCGTGCAGCTGGGAACATAGGTGATACAGCATTCAACCTCTGACATTGACAAATCATCAAGCGCGTCTCGCGACTCTTCCGTAAAATATGGATTTGAGAGGCAGCGACAAAAGTCCGGCCCGGTGTGGACCACTCGCTACGCTCAACACGGCTAGGATGAGGTTTCTTAAAAAGATGGAAAGGATGGCAGGGGGGCCAGGCTGCTTCCGAGGCGCCGTGCTTGGACTCCCGCCAGTATCCACCATCTGACAAGCTCTCTCGGCTTAGTACCATGAGATCTCGAGCAGAGACTGGCCATCAGGCAGCCCTTTCATAACCCCGATCCAGCCAACTACGGGCTGTGGGGGAAATACATAATGACTTCCAGCAAGCACAAATTTTGCACATCTCGAGCTATCAGACAGCTCCACAGAACTATCATTTCCCTATGAAGGGACATCGCGCGATATCATATCCAACAGGCATGTTCCAATCCAAGTAATACTGCACAGCTCCATCTTCGATTCTAGCCGCTACGTTTGACTGACATACAGGAACAAAGGGGGAGACGCTGCTGCTGTGCTCCTGTGCCGGCTGAATTGACGTTGCTATAAGGTCTATATGCACATTGACTCAATTTGCCGCTTCTGGATGCGACGGTTTGGCCTGGTCGATGGATGGTGTTTGTTGCCATAATTCCTCTAGCCCCCAACTATATGACAGTCCTCGTCTGGCTAGTGGTCAGTCAAACCTGTGTTCATAATTGGTACCATTTCCCCACTAACGTCAATGTCAGGGGTGGACGGGGAGGAGTGGATGTCGAAAATGAGAAATTGCACACCAACGCATGAACAGGAACCCAATGTGTCAAACTTTTTCTGTGAAGCACTTGCGCAGGTTACGCAGCAGCTTGGTGGCATCCTTGCCCAGCGCCGACCCTGCAACTACCATTTGACCCTCACGACTTCCTCATAAACTATGAGGGAGGGAGTACAGGCCACCGAGTGCCCTTACTTCCCAGCTTCTATGGATACACTTTGACTTGTGTTAAGCAAGGGATCCACCGACGCTGATCTGAGGTACCTCGCCCGTCCCCACCAAGATACGCCATCTTCCCAGCTTAGAAGTAAGATATACGGAGGTTCCATGACCATGGCGGCTCCAGTTATCGGAATGGGGTTGCAGAATGAACCTGCATGCCGAGTACAAGCTTGTAGACACCAAATTCACAGGCCATTCTGCTTCGGCTTGATTCTTATCGCCGGTCACATGGTTGGGATCTCGTCTACTGTTCTCGTTTATATCGGGGGGGAACCAATTGCTGCTTCAAATTAAAAGTATCTCTCGCCCCCGCTCCTCGAACTTCCATTCAAGAGTTAATAATTGCCGCCACGTCGTAAGCCCGATACGTCTCGTCGACGTGAGCCGGAAGACGGGAAATATCAAGCAGCAAACTTAGCTTCAACCCGCCCCTCGACGCCGTTATTCCTCTCCTGTTCTGGTTGTTCCTTCTACACGTCAGTCTCCCTGCATCCAGTTGCTTATACAAGACAGTTCTGGATGGATTAGGCGGATTCCAGTCGTTGCTTTTCTTGGGAATTCGTGGCCAAGTCTCTTTCTGTCGTTAGAGCGGTACCAGTTTGCCGTTCCGCCTGAACTACCCAACACCGGCAATTTTCTTCCAGTCTGAGAATTTCTTTGCCACCCTAGTAGTCTACGCCACGTCGCTCAAACTCACATGGGAACAGCGGAAAGACAGCCAAAAAGACGCCCAATGGGGGAGAGACGTACAACTGACTGGTCTTGATTGTCCCGTCCGAACACCACCTGTTCACTCTCGTACTCTGCTATCAGCCTAGCCCTCATTCTTTCCCAGAAAGTCATACACGACTGCATTTTTTTTTCTGCGAGAACGAAGAAAGATAATAAAGCTCAGAGTAGACACAAGGGGATCAGTTTAATCCTTGCTTGGTGATAAGCGAGACTGCTCTAGTGCGGTCTATTGGTCCAATCTGACTCCCTCTCCAGCTTTGATGGGAGTCCCCAGCCGCGTACTTGTCGGGGCTTAGAGGAGCGATCAGCAACAGTCTGAGATACCTACTCAAATATCGATCCTCTGAACTTTATCCTGAAATATACAACTCTGTCGGCCCTTGCCTCCATCACGGCCTACGCACAACTCAATAAGCCCGCAAAGAGGAAAAGCTCTTGGAGAAACGCTCTCGGGACAAAACTAAGCCGCACAGACTCGGGCAACTTGGACTTCATCTACGTGGAAGACTACCCGTCTGTGTTCCCGCGCATTCTCCTTACAGGCATTGTAGTTCAATATCGAGCTCACGCAAATTACGAAGTACAAAGAAAGTTGGGAGGCAACCAAAAGTTCTTGACTTGTTGTTGCTCGCCTTTCGAGGTGTCGCAAATCGGTCTTTACTCTACGATTAGCATACACCAAGAGCAGCCGGACTGACTTTGGTTCCCGGATTTACTGGCTTCGGCAGCAACATCTAGAACCTCTGCCACTCGTGGGACTTTGGGAAATACCAATTGACAAAACAGACAACAACGAAACAATGGCACATCGTTTTACCCAAAGATCTTCAGACGAAGTGAGCATCAGTGTTTCCTGAGTTTTCTTTTCCTAAAACGAGTTTAGCAGCTCACTACTTTTGCTAACCTGCCCAATAGACTTTGTCATCAAAGAAAAGCCATCATAAAGATAAAGCGGGCTCTCCAAAACACGCCAAAAATCACGATACTGTACTCAAGAGGTCTTTCAGCACGTCAGATACCGCCAAGCTGGAAAGAGCTGCTGCCGAGGAAGAAGCTCAAGCTCAGCAGACATCGGCAGCAGAAAAAAAACGCAATAAGCTCGGATATCACAGAACATCGATAGCGTGTAGTACGTGGTTGCGGGACGACGAATGGAAGTGATTGTGCAAAACTGACTAGGATCGTATAGGTCACTGCCGGCGCAGGAAAATCCGATGTATCGCATCACCTGATGCTCCAAACCGATGTGTCAACTGCATTCGACTGAAAAAGGAATGCAGCTTTTATCCAGTCGACCAACAGCCAGGCCCAGAATCGCGACCCAAAGGCTCATCGCGGCCAAAGGGAGATCCTAGTGCATCATCAACTTCATCTTCTCCAGCGGTTGGTACGGAAAGCCCTGCCGACACACCCTCTGCAACGGGCAGAAGCATCGTCCCCATGTCTGGGCCTCAGCGAGGACATGCTGACTGTTTCTCTGATGCGAGTGGTATGCGCTTTTCCAGATCCATCAAGAGACAAAGTGTAGGCTAATGTGACAATCCACTCAGTGTCGCCTCATGGATTATCGACAAGTAATCAGTATACTTTCACCAATCCAGCCACTGGCTGGGTATCGACAGAAATGAACCCCGTTGGCGTTTTGAAACCTGACGAGATCTCGATCCCCTGGCATGCCTACCCAACGGAGTCTATCAATGGACAATTCTCACCTTACACCCAGGCATCATCCGCCTCAGCAGCTTGGACTTCGGGAGCATCCGAGACTGGATCGCACGACGAAATGGCATGGGGTGATATTCCAAATCCAATCAGATCGCTTTCGTACGGTGGGGAGATTACCAACGGACACACCCAAGGTCCCTTCATGTCGATGAACCCCGCGCATCAGGCGCAACAATACGAAAGAAGTCACTCAGACTTGTCCGACGTCTATCCTCCGTATCCGACAACCATGGCTGGCATACCCTCACACTCGATGGCTGGTGCGAACACCCCCACGCAAGTACTTCACGGAGCACCATTTGCGTCAGGCGTGGATCCTTGGCAGCAGCAGCAGCAGCATCAAATCCTTGCTGCCCAAGGCCAAACTGCGACGTGGCAATATGGGGGAATACCTGATGGAAGCCAGCCGATGTTAATAGATGAACAACGGGCTCCAGGGGTAACACAAGCCCCATCTGGTGTCTACTACTCCACCTAAGTTTGATTTGATGGGGTTTGTCTTGCCCAGTCAAGCTATTAAAATGATGCCAAATTGTGCGCTCAGTCATTTTGTCATGTTATCCATGATAGGATTTTGATGACAGAACCTGTGATGGTCCTCGAAATCCTCAAAGTGGAAGATGGTGTTCCGGACAACCGATTTGATTGTAACGAACGAATCTGCAACTCTCTCCAAAATCATCGAACTGATGTGGATCAAACGAAAAGTACAGAATTCTAGTGCAGAGTTGTCCCTGTTCGTTTCGTAACAACCGAGAACTGGCAGACCAGTTCAGTGATCGAGACAGAAGCGTTTTTGAAGGTCCACGATGTGTAAAACTCGGCAGTATTTTACCTACAGAGGCAAACGAAGAATTCATGGATTAATGGTTCTAAATGAAAACAATGAATCTAGCAATAGAAGCTGCATTTGAGAAAAGTAGACGAGATAGAAAGACAGGATGGGTGCCTGAATTTGGTATCCACACATTGGGGGGGAGATCACGACAGAGCCACTTACAGACAATTGTATTGCCATGGACAGGGACTATCAACAATTCTGAAGCGTTTTGTATGCTAGATATTCTTGAAGAATTCGGGCGGCGTAAAGGTTGACAATATTAAGTCAGGTTCACATATGCATCTCTGCATTTTGTACCATCATCACTGGGCGGAAAACCGGCACAACTCGTATAAGTACCCGCAATGAAATTATTACGCCTGATATATGATCAAATTTTACATAAGTGAACGCTGCAAAATGGAACCAATTCGTCTGTTTATCTAAGATACCAGTCGCCAAGTCAATACCATCAACGTTATATAAGCACCCAAGCTCAGCGCGGTCATCAGCAGAACTGTATCGCCGCTTGTTTTGAACTTCTTCTGCACACTGCCATCTCCGGTCTCCGAAGTGAAGAACTGCCGATTTCCTTGGTAGCGGCGATACACAGCCACGAGGAGGACGGCGGGACCGTACACGGCGAACAATGCACCTATTGCGTAGAATTCCTCCGTGAAGATCTTTAGGATGACGAGTGCGAAGGAGAATTGCCCCAGGGCTGTGCGCATGTAGGCGCCTTCAAAGGTTCGCTGTGCTGCGCGAACTTCAACGAGTCTACGAGTGAAATGCACGTCTCAGTTACAGATTAAGATGGGTGTTTCGTCCTTGGGCAGTTGCAAAGTTTGGATGGACAAGGGACTGCTGAGGAACTCACTCTTGTGAAGTGAGCACTATGGATCGCGCACGATGAAGGCGCAAGTGCAGATGTTCTTCTGGATGCGGCTGGTTGAGTTTATTCGTGTCAGTGAGTCGTCTACAATACTAGAAGAATTGTTTGTGTGGCTATCAGGTCTATGCTATACCTGGAACATTGTGGGCTAATGGACACGAGACGGAAGACCCTCGTTTCGACATGTGCTAACTGGCTGCAGTAATTATCGGTCACGTCGACGGTTTGGCCGACCCCGTGACGGTATTCAGTGATGGTAGCTAGAAGTGTATCGTTGCCGAAGGAATTTTTTACAGTCGTGATAGGACAATGGTGAACATTGAGGAGAGGTTAGGTGAGGTCTCTCGGCTATCATGACGTGAGAGGGAGTTTGACCATGTTGGGCTTAGCGCAAGCACTTTGACAAGTCACAAACGCGATCTCCTTCCTTGCCAGCCATGCCACATCACGTGGTTGGTTGGACATGTCTCGAACCTGCCATTCTATTATTTACAGGGAAAGTCCAGTATGATCATTGTCTATGGTCGTGAGAATGACTAGCCGGATCCTTTCCGCTAGATACTCTCCTCTTGCTGTTCAGTGCTGTTTTCCCGACCTCTTTCGAAGCAAGCCTCGCCGATATCATGGTGATGTACTCTGTATCAACACGGGGAACCACCTGCAGCATCTCTATCACTTTGAGGCGCAGATCGGGTCGTCCTTGTCGAAAAGAAAAGGCGAAAAAAACGAATAAACACTGACCATTTCTGGAGGCAGCCGAAACGGCACGCAGGGCACAGATGCAGGATTGCAAGAGGTTGTGCTGCGCCTTGGGCGGCTGGAGCACGGTCTGCTTCGTGCCATCACTCGGCACGCACCGTTAGGGCTGGGGCGAAACTGGACAGCACTAATATCCAGACAATGCTCTCGTGGGAACAATTTGCAGACAAGCTGACTTCCACTCCGTTTTGCTATGAGTTGAAAAGGCGCATTTTGTTCCAGGGTCCATGAAGGCGACCCAAGGAGCCCTTGGAATACTCACCCCGCCATCCTTGGTCGCGCAAATTTGGGGGCCAAATGATGGATGGCCCATCAACTTGCATCCGCCTGGTGAAGGAATCAAGCTTTGCCAATGAAGGCTGTGCAACCTTTCTTTTCGCTGTGGTGGACACCATGGCCCTGTTCAGCCGCAACCTGATAGATGCCCGCACCCGTTGTCTACTCCATAATTTGATTGATCTCTGCTAATCATGGTGCGCGATAGACGATTCTCTCGGAAGTGATTGTCGGCTGTATGAATCACCGAAACAGAATCGAAGCGACACTGCACGCAAAAAGGTATCATAGTAGTAAATGGCACCGGGTAGGGAAGCGTGTCCAGTATCAGAAAGGACCGTGATGCAATCAGACATGTACACATCACTCCCTGTATTATTTACACGAGTACCGGCGGATCCCTGCAAGCCACTATATTTCGCTATTAAATATGTAGAAATATATAAAAAAATATAAAAAAATATAAACTTATATATTTATAATAAGTATTTTATAAAAACGTTTAATAATTTTATATATATAGTTTTTAAATTTATATAAATTTAATAAAGAAATAGCTAGCTCATTAGGGTAACCCTTGTCTTGTACTCGTGTAAAATAAAACGGGGGTTAGATTATTATACTCGACACTGCTAATTTAGCGGTCATTGAAATGCATTGTCGCTCGGTCTAGGGTAATCCCTTGCTATACATTCATGTCCACTCATCGCAAGGCGACCAGACGGTTATGAATGAATGAAATGGCTCCAAGGCTGGAGTTCGAATCCCATTCTGCGGATATGTCTAGTTCGAAACAAACATTTCATAAGTTCGCTGTTGAACCCGTTAAACATGGTATGTTTTAGGCGGTTCTGGTTGGCTGAACTTCTGAATCGCTAGATTGCAAAAAAACACCTTGTGGGTTTGGGGAAGAATCAAGAAAGATCCGCCAGAATACCAGGACTTCGGCCCTCTGGTGGTTCACTGGCATCATCGTCTTACTATCTTGTCAGGAATCCTTGCCTATGATTGTGGGGACTATTGAAAACACGATCGTGATCTTTTCGGCATAGAACAGTATGCAAGGGCAGCGAGACAGACTGCGACTGCAGCCTGTCGGTAGCGCAATTGTATGAGGCGTTCTCAACGTCGCGCGAGGCGTACTGGTCCAGAATTCAGCCTCATGGCTGTCCACATTGGACTGGCTGGGTCCACGACCAGGACTAGCTTCCTCCTTGCCGGCTTCTTTGTATCGGCAACACCACACCTATCGACTAGACCTGATATTTCCGTCGCGAAGCCTCGGCGTGCTAGAAAGGAAAGTTGAGAGGCCATTGGCAAGCTTTGCCATTCCTCAAGCTCCGTTCAAGTCGTCGGACACAGCACAAATCGCACCTTTGTGTTGGAGCTGCCAATAAGATGCCGCAATGACACAGAAATATCGCCGCGAATGCTCATACGGAAAGTTGATTTACATAGGTAACACCGCCATCAACGGAAGCTGGCTGTGGCTGTGGATCGGTCCCTCAATGCCAGGCTAAAGTTAAGATGGATGAGACATGACGATGGGCTAGCCGATGGTGGAGACACGCAGTGCAACCACTACGTCCTAAGGCTGAATTGGCATATCTACCTACCTACATCATGAGGTACATACGGTTGAGCTGCGGGAACTTCTTCCATTTTGGGTCTGCCTTTGTTCAAGACAGGCAGACACCAGCCACTGCCCACCACGCTCTGTAGTGAGTTGGTCCCCCACCTCATCGCTGCCACCTTTGGCTAATACTGACAACTACGTAGCCGATAGCTGGTTGGTGTTTGACCCTGCCAGTCTTTGGCAAGCCAAAGTCAGGGCGGAGGTAACCAACTCAAGATGTGGCTGGCCTGCCTGCCTGCCTGCAAGGAAACACCTGTGCCTTTGCCCGAGACGCAGCTTGAGCCTCAATGCCGCCGTTGTATGGGGCAAAAAGGTTGGCGGCAGAATGAACCCGCACTTGTGTTTGCCAATCTGTTTGCAGGGGGACAGCGGAACCATCGCCAGAACAATTGCAGCAGCCCTTTGTCAGCGCCTCGCCCTGTGGTCTCTCGTCTCGACAATTACACCGGACAGACTGCATGTGTGCCTCATCATCGCGCTCATGTTGTCCGTGGTCCGCAGCCACGCAGCCCAATTAACCTTTGCCACTCAGGCACATTGCCCTACCCGCGGCCTGATGCTGCAGTCAAAGAGGCGCAAAGTTCGAATGCAGGGCCTCCGTCCGCTATCGTCGGGCTGGCGGACGAACCAGACAGGACCAGGGGTGACGACACTTTTCCTCTTGTGAGCAATAAGCGCCCTGCGTGAAAAAAGTGCTGTGCTTGCTGAGGCGCTGAGGCGCTCCGCACCGTATCCATCGCACGTCTGGTCGTCGGACACATCGCACGCGCGCGCAGTCTGCCTACGGCGTCCTGGTCGTCTTTCAGCCCTCGCACTCTCCTCTTCGACCAGGTTCTTTTTTACAACACACCACCGCGCCCCGCTCCCATTCTGGAGCCGGACTCACTTCCTGCTCCATCCCAGCCAGCCTTGAGCCCGTCACAGCTTGATCCTCTCCAACCTCGAGTGACGGGGACGACTGCCGTTGGCGCAGCCAGGAACATGAGCCCCTGCCTGTGACTTACTGCCTACCTTCGACTGTCATCCCCACTGACCCCATCACACTGCAATCCGACTGATAATCGGAGGGCCGACTCGTTTCTGCCTTGCACCCATTGTCATATATATCGTCTTGCCTTTTCGTTGCCGGGGCCCTGCTCCCCTCCCGCTACGGTATCATGGCCTCGAGTTTTGTTCAAGCACCTGCATCTTTGCAAAGCCAGGACTCCGAACCCCGCAATACCCAATCCTCAGCCGCGAATCTCCAGACATCGTCGTATCAAGCTGGTGCCTTCCGCTTGTCGCAAGACCAGAGCGAAGCCGCTGAGGCCAGCACGCCGCCCGTTGAGCATATCGAAACGCCGTCCGGCTCGAATGCAACTTTAAGTCACTATCAGTCCAGCGATTTCAGCGACCTTGACGAGGATCCGTTCTTTGGCGCCGACTTCAACACCATTGACCCCGCCACTCCATCCTTTCTGGACGATGCTACCTGGGGCCAGACAGCTTTCCCTTCAACCAATTTTTCGGTATCCGAGCCGCAGAATGAGTCTGTAGATACCTCTTCATATCCCTTGACACCCACACACACAGCCTCCGTTCATACCACATCACCTAGAAGTGATCGCAAAGACCTCGGTCCAGTTGGGGTATCAGACACACTTCCCAAGTCCATATCGCCACAACAGCTGCACAAAGCTTACAAGCCCGCTCCTGTCATCGTTGACGCCTCTTCCATCACCCCGAGTCACAGCAGTAGCAATCGCACCAGTGAAGACGGCCTCGCGCCGGCTTTTGTGCCCATGCATCCACAGAGCCCCAGAGTGACCGTCTCAGTCTGGGATAAGGACGACGATGCCCCAGTCCACACTATCGAACATTCACTTGAAGATAGCCCTGGCACCATTCGAGGCGGCATTCACTCCGCGGGGGACCTTTTCTCCGCTGCGCACGATGACAACTTGATATCCGGACACCGCGACTCTTTGGATCGGTGGCAAAGAGAAAATGGGGCGAGACGAGACGGTCTCGACCCTAGGAATCGTCCTTCGGATGAGATTCCGAGCATCAATGAGACTGCCGCACAGCGTGCAACTGATGAAAGACATCAAGATGTCGGCCGATGGCTGTCGCATAACTTGGATCACATATCCGCCCCAATTGAAAAGTCGCCGGAGGAAATACAAGCGATTGAAAGCTCTAGAGAGGACCACAACGACATCCCGCTCGGACATCGCACAGAGAACCGATATGTTCCGGGCCAGACTTACTTTGAAGGTGCTGGTGGGGAGATCTCTGACATTGATCGAGAAATCATCTTATCGAGCCGTAACTGGACAGATGCACCTATGCTTGCGGGCATCCAGACGGCGGAGTACGGTAGACACCAACCAGAGTCGTCTCAGGCTGCTATTGCAAGATTTGAGAGGATGTGTCGTGACAACGACTCTATCATCTCCAGATCTGCGACGTGGGGCACGCGTCGACGGAGTTTCCCCAGCGTCATCGATGTTGAAGGTGTCACAAGTGGAAATTTCCTGAAAAAATTGTCTATCAGTCGTGGCAACGGGGAAAAGACAAGCCGTCCCGGTAGCTTCCTGAAAGATCTCCGTGGTCTTGTAAGGCGGACCAGCGTTAACCAGCTGCGCAAAAGGTCTAGGAGCAGATCTCGGGGCCGTTCAGTGAGTGGCCAAGATGAAACTCCTTACCAAGAAGAGTCTGCACAAAGCATCAAACGTGAGAGCACCCCACATCTTTCACCTCCATTGGGAACGTCGACTAGCGGCAGGAAGCCTTCGCCAAGCATCAACACAACGCTGCCCTCCATGGGACAGAACATTGCGTCTATGTGGACAAGCCATTCTCGCAGTGGCTCCGTCAGTGGTGTTTCTCCAATGGCCTCACCAAGAGCTTCTCTTGGGAGCTTAACGGTGAAGAACTCCTTGCGCCGACCGAGGAGTAAGTCCGACATACCAAAACCCTCCACAAGTGCAGCAGGAATGGAAAGTACGTCGAGTCTTGTTGATATGTGGCGCAAGACCGGTGGACCTCCTGTCGCTCGCGTGAGCAGTGTGAATAACTTGCATACTGCTGATGACGACGACGACGACGACGACGAATTATACGAGGATAATGAAATGAGGACGAATCCCAACGTCATTGACGATATTGCACCAAATTTCGCCGGATTTCAGCAGCACGTGATGAAGCTGAATCCCGATTTAGGAAATATGTATGGGTATCTCGTTGATAGAATTGCTCATCAGCAAATCATCAGATACAAACAGCTCCTGAATGCCAAAGTCAAGCATCTTGGCCTGGGTGCTAATTGCGCCTGTGGCTCATTATGCATGGCCCTTGGCGGATCAGCAAATATACTCTATCAGAAAGGGGACCCCAAGGGCCTGGATCCTCTGTCCTCTGGGATAGAGGACGATGAGGGCATGCCAACGGAAGGTGTTATCAACCAAGAAAGCTTCCCTGCAGACATCCCCATGCCACCAGCTCAATATCTACCCGCAGAGTTTGAGTGCCAACTATGCTTCCAGAAAAAGAAATTTCAAAAACCATCAGACTGGACAAAGCATGTCCACGAGGACGTGCAACCATTCACCTGCACATGGGACAAATGTCGGGATCCGAAGATCTTCAAACGCAAGGCTGACTGGGTTCGTCACGAAAATGAAGGCCACCGGCACCTGGAATGGTGGACGTGCGATGTGGATGATTGCCGGCACACATGTTACAGAAGAGACAACTTTTTGCAACATTTGGTGCGCGAGCACAAGTTCTTGGAACTGAAAGTCAAAACCAAGGCTGCCATGAAACGCGCTGGCGGAATGGATCCAACATGGCAAAAAGTCGAGCAGTGCCATATCGAAACGACTGCACGCCCTCAGGACGAACCGTGTCGATTCTGCGACAAAGTCTTTCCGACGTGGAAGAAACTTACAGTACACTTGGCCAAGCATATGGAACAGATTTCTCTCCCTGTGCTTCGTCTTGTAGCTGCTAAAGCCAAGGAACTGGCCGCTGATACCATCATTAGCCCTGTTCAAGACCCGCCGCGGCGACAGAACATTCCGCTACCTTTGAACCCATCCACCCCATCCGCCCAGTTTTCTGGCGGTCAGCAGCAACAGCAGCAGCAGCATCAGACGCCGGCGCAGGGGCAAATGGGACATAACTTCAACGGCCATCAAGATGTAAATTTCCAATCTCCTCATCAATTCATGTATCCAGTGATGCCACCAACACAGTATCAGCAACAACTGTTTCCTCAGCAATTCGAAAACATCGGACATAGTCTTCAACAACAACAACCAAACTTGGGCGTGGAGCAGCTCAATACAAGATTTGATACAAACCAGAGGGTGCAAGGAATGTCATCAAACCAGCCGGATGGATATTTGGCTTCGAACAACAACTTCATGAACATGCCAGACAACAGTGATGTGGAGCCATTCCCGCAGCTGAGCATGAATGCACTGGGGCTGCATAATGTTGGAGATGTACAAATGAGCGGCCAGCTCGGTGGCCACATGGCTTACGATCCCATGATGGACCCTTCCAGCGTGAATGGCAGTCCGTTCAGTGGTCATGAGTCGTTATCGACTTATTCGCACTCGCCACATTTGGGTGCTACGAACAATCCTCATGGCCAGCAACAGCACACACCACAACAACAACAGGGCACATGGGACGAAAGGCGTCTGTATATGCCATGAGAGCCATTTGTGTCAAAAGCGATCGCTCTTCTGATTTTTGTTGAACATGTTCCACCAAGATGTGATTTGGTAAACATGTATGTGAAATGTAGGCGTTACTCAGCATATGAAACGCAATGACCTGTGTACCTTTTCCCCGCTTTTTTACACTCTTGCATTTTCTTTCTTCTTCTCACGTATCACTTAGCATGGCATGCTTGGCAAAGCTCGAGTCTGTGGATTGGTTTTTCTACCATCCTAGCGGCTGGTTATGAATCTTCAGACGCTGGATACCCTTTTACAAACTCGATAGGATGAATCTTGATGAATCAATAAACATGAACGATTTTGTCTCTCCTGCGTATTTCTCGGCAACGAAGCTTAAGAAATGCATTTTTCAGCGAGCGACCAAGGTGCATAGTTTACGGAGTCGCTGGTCATTTATGCGTGTCTGCAGCCGTGGCAGTAAAACCGAACTGTCGAAAACCATTGCACCGAGCCATGGCATTAATATACGGAATAATGCAAGGCGAAGCATGATTACTCAAAAATAGTGCCATCAAGAATCCAGCGTGGCTGTGTTACCAGGGTTCTTTTTTTAAACACGAAGAACACCAAACATGCGTGGTCCAAGACATCCGGCGGGATATTTTGGACGGGGGAGTATTAGCACAGGGGATCGCCGGATCAATCTTGAGACTGTGACCGGATGAACTGGATGGCAAATGAGCTATCATTTATGAAAGGACGCGAATGCGCTGAGGGGAGTTTCGGGCAAACATCATGCTAGGTATGTATCTGCTGCATGAAATGGCCGTCTGAACGCCTGGATTGCTTCTACGATACTCCGTAGTATGGGATGGAATGAAAACAACATGGTTATCAGCGGTCACGGAACCAGGAGCGTAGTGATAGTTCGTCCAAGGAACCAGTGTGATTATGGCGTGGCATCGTGCCGAGCTACCGTATGAACGGCGTTCTTGTGAAATTGGCAGAGGACGTGAACCCACTCTGAAGCCTAGCAGTCTGGGGTTACAAAGGCTACGTTCATCAGGTTGTGGTTTTGTGCATGGAGCATATCGGACAGATTGTCTGTGCGATAGATACACGTCTGGAGTACGGCACAATGTGCCTCCATGCGAGATTGGTTTTGCCTGGAAGAATTGTTGAAGTGGATGATCAATCTCTCAGCGATCGAGAAGAGGGCTGGTCCTCGGCGACTGGGGCTTGAACGGCGTGGCGGACGACAGGCGAGACAAGCCTTTGTGCTGCACTGGGTACTGAAGCTGTAGGCCTGCAATGTATGTCGATGAACGGGGCGAATAGCACTGGCTGGGGTGAGGCAAGGGGACTTGATTACCCGGACGGTGAGGCGGGATGCGAGGGATGTTATACTTGGCATTGAAATGAGGGATATTGTTTGCTTTGCTGTACAGTACTTCATCAAGGTTCGCACCAAGATGCACTGCCCGCTTCTTTGATGTGCAGGTAATATCACCTGGACATGCTTTGTGGATCAAGGTTGACCTAGGTGAGTTGGTTGCCAACAAAATTCATAAGTTGACCATGAAGCCTTTGTCAACCTCAGAGAAATGCCCACATGTCGTGAAACTTCGCTGTCGTTGGCAGAATACTTCTTTACATATATCGAACCTGATTCGAGGCCGCGATTTCGGTGATGAAGTTGGATGACGTGCCAGGATGCGACCGAGAGACTCTTAAGTACGAAGTAATAGTGTTTTCGATGCTTCGTATCCCTGAGCTCTCGGGAAAGTGCCACCTGATCGCAGGTTTGACGATGTACTTCGGACTGGCATGCTCTATTATCGTAGAATCATAGAAACAAGTGAGGGGCACAGTATGAGTGTGTTTCAAGCAGCTGAGTAATAAAAAGCAGCACAAAATGGCCTAGAGTGTTCTGTATGTACTGTTTGTCCCATGCGATGGACTCGTAATACATCAAGCATAATCACCTCATGCACCACTGTTGCTGAATTATTACTGGCTTGGAAAAACGAAATGCGTCGAAGATCAAGCCAGCATTACTCGCCTGATGGTCCAGCCAGCCAGTAATATCAGCAGGCAACTGGTGGATAGTTGTCGCTGTTGACGTGTGCCTGGCTGGTCATGGCCATTGTTTGGCCTCTAGCCGTGTTTCATGTGTCGCACCAGGGCACTCACGGGAGCGAATTGGCGCTCCATTCGACAGGTACTCGCATGCTGGTCACCAAGTCTAATTGACACCGGAGGCCTGGTGGCTTATGAACCGCAGACCGCAAGGGCCATAATCGTAGCTGAATACGAACTGCGAGGGATCAAGGTGTAAACGCACGAGAAAGGCAACTCTGCCCATATTACACCAACAGTGCCTAGAACAGATCGTCTCGCGCTGGCCGTTGTTAGTAGCTGGCCCAAGTGGAGAGTCAATTCATCATTTTCCTTGAATCTAGATACACATCTGGCTCGGCGCTCTAGGCTTGTCGGTGAACTTCATGCCCCTGAGCCATGTGGAGCAGGTTTACGGCCAGCCTTTGATCATTGCTCCTTTCAACATGGTCTTGGGCACTGTCATCCCAGTCTCAAATCCTGGATTTGACAGGCGGCCCTTCGGAATCCAAAGCAGAAGCATTCCACGCGTGCCTTGATTCCGGGTTCCAAGTGACTTGTGGTACACGCAAGCGAAAGAAGCATGTCTTCATCCTGTCGATTGTTGATCATTGCAATCGAGGCGTGTCTCCACGAATCTCGACTTTGGGAGAGTCTTTTTTATTGTCAGATGATCGCTGAGGACATCGAGCCGTCGACTTATTTCTCAGTTGGCCAAGACAGCGGGTAGGAAACAGCTAAGAACACGACGGTAACCAATTGGCGACAAACAGGCAGGAGAATGAATTGATGCGCGAAGCGCTGGCCCCAAACCACACCCAGATATGCCTTGGCAGGTCCCTGGAGGCATCCCATCCTGCAGGCCCTGGTGTTCCCGCCCAGCCAATGGCTCCACGTCTCATGCTAAGCTGCCTCTCAGCCTGTCAGGAAGCGCCCCTGGTTTCTCCTTTTGGTTGGTGAAGCTCGAAATCCAAGTTAATGTTGCAGCCGCCCCGGCCGTTGTGGACTCGTGTGGGCTGCTGGAAGAGCTCCTTGCTCCTTTGTGGGCCGTCTTGTCCCCGGTTGGCTGAGTTTGAGGGAACGCCAAAGCCACCCTTCGATTCTCCATCGGCTCTTGTTTGGGGTTCGACTGAGAAATGAATGCAGAGTGCGTGATGTGAGATTCTGGTGACCCTGGCTTGAATATCGACCCTTGGTTCTAGATGTACAGGGTACCTGCTCCCAGCACGCGTTTTGCGGGGGAGCGTTAGTCAGTCTACTTTGTACTCTGATTCCAGGATGCCGCTGGGTCCAAAACACTGGGTTCCTCCTTCTTTCACATCCCCAACTTACAACCAAACTGCATCCTTTCTTTCTCATCATCTTCATACACTCATTTGCCAGCCATTGATTATTTGTTTGTCGTTTTTGTTGCATTTTTCTGCGTCCCCGTCTCCGTTACCATCGAATCAACCCGTCTGAAGGTATTCTCGATCGTTCGTGCCTGGATTCGCCGTCGACACTTGCGTTGGCATCGCCTCCTGCTCAAACCGACTGTATGCGTTTCAGGTTCACCCCTTGTTCGATCTGCCGCCACTACGACGACCACATACACCACCACAATCGAGTTGGGCGATTGTTGTCCCATACTGCGAAAACTCAATCGCCTTGTCTCGTTTCTCTCCTCATATCCCATCAACGGCTTGGCAGTGAATTGGGCGAGCATTTGCACCTCACTAGCGCTTCAACCATCTTTCGTTAACTTCATCGTTTACTTCGTTTCTCAACCAGGTTGATCCTTGGGCAATACATTTTTTTTTTATGACCGCTGGACGACTTTTTGCATTATTGTTCATTCATTTCGAACCTCCAATCTTCGAACAATACGCTCTTGATCACACATCACAATCTCTCACACAATAATCACTCTTCCCATCGCTTCGACTCTTGTCGTACATTGACATTGACTGGAGACTAAGGGCTTGTCTTCTAAACTCAGAGTACACGATCAAATCCAGAACGCAGCACGGACGTCTTAAGAAACTCGACAACACTGCCAAAGCTCGGATCTCGAAGGAGCACTCATTGATAGACATCGACAATCCACGTCTCATGCAGCCTTGACGAATATCGCAGCCGGCGACTTTTTAACTTGGTAAAACCTGTAATACCAACAGCTAATATTTCGACTTACACTTGAAAGAAAACGCTGCTTGAGCCTGGTGTTGGGCAAGAATGGCTCGCACCCACGCATCATGGTGTTGGAGGAGGACGGCCGTAGCCCTCATAGGATTGATGACTACCGAAGTCATGGGTGCTCAAATTCTCAAGACAAACGGCTTCAGCGACTGTGGATCCGATGCCAGCGTCAAGGTTGACAAGATCAATATCAGCTACAACAACGAAAACAAGACCGTGAGCTTTGATGTGGCTGGCTCCAGCACGAAAGAGCAGAATGTTACTGCTATCCTCAATGTCACCGCCTACGGCAACACGGTTTACTCCAACAGCTTCAATCCCTGTGACAAAGCTACCTTTGTTGAACGCCTCTGTCCCGTTCCTGTGGGTAATTTTGCTGCCCGCGGCAGCCAGCAAATACCCTCAGAATTTGCCAACATGGTACCCGGCATTGCCTTCCAAGTACCCGACATTTCAGCACACGCAACATTGCAACTTGTCAGTCTAGATGGGGGCAAAAGAGTTGCCTGCATCCAATCAGATGTCTCCAATGGAAAGAGTACCGATGTCCCAGCTGTGTCGTACATTGCTGCTGGCATCGCAGGTGCAGCACTCGTTATGACGGGAGTTTCTGCCCTCGGAGCTGCTGTATCTGGGGGCAGTGCGTCTCTTGGTGGAACTGCAGCGGGACCTATCAGCCCAAGTTTTGGTGAAACCATTGGCTGGTTCCAGGGAATGGCTATGAACAGCATGTTGTCCGTGAATTATCCCCCCATCTATCGAAGCTTCGCCAAGAACTTCGCCTTTTCAGCGGGCATCATTCCCTGGTCTGGGATGCAGTCGACCATTGATAATTTTCGATCGAAGACTGGAGGCAATCTGACCCAGGACAACTTTTCATACCTTCAGAATGCCATTCTGATCTTTCCCAATGGTACAACCCGAAGTCCCAATCAGGGTCTCTTCAAGTTCAAGCGAGCAGTAGATGCCTTCGTCGACTTGGCTGCACGCGAAATTCAGACCTCGATTAACTCGACTGATCCCGCGGCCACGGGCGACTCAAATGATTTCCAACATAAAGTCAAGGGTATTCAGGCATTCGCGGAACAGCTTTTAGTGCCAAAGTCGAACATTTTCATGACCGCTTTGCTTATTGTGGCTATTATAATCGCGACCATTGTGCTCGGCATCCTCCTCGTCAAGGTTGTTCTGGAAACATGGGCTCTGTTTGGCAGCTTTCCCGAAAGCCTCAAAGGCTTCCGCAAGCACTATTGGGGCTCCATCGCCCGAACGATCACATCACTTATTTTGCTCTTGTACGGCATCTGGGTGTTGTACTGTGTCTTCCAATTCATGAGGGGGGACTCAGTCGTGGCCAAGGCTTTGGCAGGTGTTACTCTTGCTATCTTTACTGCCATCCTGGCTTTCTTTACGTGGAAGATCTGGTCTGTCGTCCACGAGCTGAAGAAGAAGGAGGGCGATGCGAGTGCCATGTACGAAGACAAGTCAATTTGGGTCAAGTACTCTCTCTTCTATGAGTCTTACAAAAAGCAGTACTGGTGGCTTTTTGTCCCCGTCATCTTCTACATGTTCGCGAAGGGTGTTGCTATTGCCGCCGGAGATGGACACGGCATGGCCCAGACTGTTGCTCAGATGGTGATTGAAGGTCTCATGCTGTGCTTGCTGCTATGGAGCCGACCATTTGAACGACGATCCAGCAATATTATCAACATCGTGATTGCGGTTGTGCGTGTTCTGTCAATCGCTTGCATATTGGTATTTGTACAAGAGTTTGGTATCAAGCAAACGACACAGACGGTGGCCGGTGTGGTTCTCATCGCCGTTCAAGCCACGCTAACTGCTATCCTGGCCATCTTGATTATCTGGAATGCTGTCAATGTCTGCTGCACGATGAACCCTCATCGTAAGAGAAGAAAGGAGGCCGGTAAGACAAAATCAATTCATTCCAATTCTAACATCGCTGACCAAGTTTTCACAGAACAAATCAAGCGTGACATGGACAACCTCACTCCCCTGGATGCCCGCAATTCGTTGCTCCTTAACCGAGCCCCGATGCCAGAGAAGTCCATGCTCGCAGTCTCCGCCGACCTGAACGAGAAGGGTCACGATCGTCAGGGATCAGCCGATAGGTACTACCCTCAGGGCGGTGAACTTCGAGCACCCGTTGCGCCGTCAGGCGGGCTCATGTATCGGCCGTTAACGCCGACCATGACCAACGATTCACAAGGCCTGCTGGACGGAGCTGCTCCCATCGGAGGAGCAGACAGGCAACCAAGGATTCCAGCGGTCGACCGAGAATATCGTGGGGCATACGGGCCCTCGTACAACTATGGCAACGACTACGACAACCAACGGCCGTACAAAGGCGCATTTTAATACGGAATCATCAACAGTGAAGGCTCCAACACAATGACGCACATGTTTGATCTCCCTATCGAGACCGAAGCGGTCTGATGCCATGTGCCCTCGACTAATGAACTCGTCCTACTCAAGTCGTTGTTTTTGGTGGCTATCTTGTCTTCTAGATGATTCACTTTGTCATTAATTCTCTGTTGGTATGACCTTACTTTGGCCACCAAGCCAACTACGTGGCGCTGCCATCCGCTTTATCACATCCAAACGACAACACACGTTTCGGAGCGAAACCACTGTACAAGTAAGAGACTGTCTAGATTGTGGAAGGGTATATTGAGCTAGGTACATGGACATGTAAAGCGCACATACTGAATGCATTTGGAGGATCTCTGGCCGGGTTTTTGTTTCAATATAGAGTTACCTGGATAAATTTTATATCTTTTTACTTTTGCAAATACTAGGCAACTTTTCTTGCATGCGCGAAACTTTTGCAACAATGTGAATATCGCCGGTCAAACTTTGTAATTCAGTCATTATGCTGCATTAATATGATCGAGACGAAGGGATGCATTATTTCGAGTGTCCCAGCTTCGTCGCAACGATCTACAAAAATTCCGACGCCTCGATCATATAGCACGAAGGATCTATGTTTCGATCAAAGAAACAAGATCTGGAGTTGAATGCAAGATATATATGCCGTGGCACGAGGAGCAGTGTAGAAGTTCTCTTTCACGACTTCATTAGAAAAGGAAAAAGGAAAAGGGAACGGCACGGGCTCCGCGTCAAGATCACCGATGCACGAAAGAGGTATCGTAGATATTGTAATTGCTCTTATCCTGTCTGTGTGGATATGAATAATCGTGAATGCGTCAATCAGAGAGTATAAGACCCCTATGAAGATAGCGCCAGGCATGCATCAACCGCCAATCCCACTCTGCAGACGTATTCGTGTTAGTAGATATGCTGGCTAAAAGACCACGTATAATGTAAAGAGATAACATACCGCCCTTGCTTCTGGTAAACGACGTCGCTAATGATGTCCTTGTCAAGGTCTGGAAACATGCCAGCCAGTGTTTCTACTACATTGGCGTGCTCGGCACGGTGTAGTCTCTGAGCCTCTGCTGCCTCGACGCTCGCTTGTCTTGCAGCAGCTTCTTCAGCTGGGAGGGAATGCCTTGACAGTGCCTCTTGCTGTTGCTGCTGCTGCTGAGGAGTCAGGTGGGCGGATGGGGAAGCGTCTCGATAGTGAGGCTGTGGTGACTGCCGGTCTGACATGCCGGGTGATCGAGGAGCACTTCCTGGACCTGAAGTTGGCGAGTTTCCTTCGTCTGAGAAGATTCTTCCGATGGTGTTGAGTGGTTTCTGAATAGTTCGCAGCAGCCCGCTGATGGCTGCGCCGTCTTGCCCCTCGCCATCATAGGATGATGTTGATCGTCGAGGTGTTGAACCCTCGGCTATGTCCATAGATGGGCGTCCGCTCGATCCTCCGGCGTGCAGGCCAGTCTTCTCGTCGAACGTGGTTTGCTGCAAGACGGGGGACATGGCTTGATGTTTCTCAGCTATTGCTGACACGGCTGCTTCAACGTTCTTCTCAAATTCGTCGTCGGAGATCGTTAATGATGACCGATCCATATTCTCAATGAACTGAATGGCCCCCATCTATGAAATATGACCAGTCTTAGTATCTCAGATGTGCTTGAACCTGGCATTATGTATCTTGGGGGCACATACTAGAGAGGAGAGGTAGTAGCCAGCTTCACCGCCGAGCTTCTCCTGATTTCTGAACCGCAAAATATACTGTACATTGGACACCAGATGCTCAGGGTTACACTGTAGCACAACGTAGATCAGCAGCGGTATAAATGAATCCGCAGATGAATCCGACTTGTTGTGTTTCAGCAAGCCTGTCTCGGTCAGTTATCTTCTAAGGAGACTTTTCAGCGAATCATGTGCCAGCGACTTACCAAAAATGACCTTGGAACAGTTGAGAACGCAGATAATTTTGTCACGAGGTGCCCTGTACGACTTGATCTTGAGCAGCTCTGTGAGAATAAACGTCAGCCTTCTCTTCCACGTCGTCACGGTTATTCATGAGCCAAACGCACCTTGCTGAGCAAGCTTGAGAAACCGACGGCCGCTGTCGCCAACAGCTGGGATGTCCAGGTGCTCCAACTTAACCCAGCCGTAGATGTTGATCTTCTGTGCCAAAATTTCATCACGTTCGACGTCTTCTTGATGTTGCCCTCGACGGCCTGGCCCAAGAGATACATCACCGCCTCTCCTCTTGGATCTGGTACCGGGGATAGGCTTTGGAGGGGCAATAGCCGGCGAGAAAGTCTGCGCATACAACCTATTCATGACTAGTTTCTCCATTCCCTCACGTGCATTGTCAAATTCTGCATCCGAAACGTCCCTCCATACATCACAGATGACCATCTTGTTGGCAATAAACGCCAAAAAATCGCTGATAATCTTGACTTGTTCGTGTACCATCCACTGCTTCTTTCCAAACTCGGACAAGAAAGACTTGAGATATCTCGCGACTGGATCCGCCTTCTTGTTCCGTAATTGCTCCAAAAATCTGTGAAAGTCAAAGGGTAAAGCAGGTTCAGGCTCCGGTTCCGGTGGGGGCGGCCGATGCATGGATAACTGAGGAGAGGTTGGCGATGTTATGCTGGAAGGCCTCCTATCTTCTCTTGTTCGTGGAGGAGTTCCGAAAGTGCCATCTTTGGGAGGTATTGGGGGTCCTTGGTCGTCCGCAGCTTTCTCTGTTGATCGTTCGGCAGCGGGTGATGACGTAGAAATCCGTAAAGAATTGAAGTCTTGAAGTTGGCTGGATAGTGACTGCGAGAGAGGTTCCAGACTGGATTTCCGAGGTGGATGTTGGGACGGGCCCCCAAAAATAGGAGAAGTGAGCTCCAATCGGGGGCTCATGACTTCTTCCGCGACAGGGCCGCCACCTTCCTCACTGAACTGTTCCATGATACTCTGGATCTCCGATCTCGAGCCGCCATCCTGCTCCTCTTCGCTTGTATATCTTTTTTCGTCATCATCCCTTTCCGATCTAGATGGTGAAGGATCGTCGGAACGGTGCGATCTTGTAGCAGTAGATGGAGTTCGCGAGGGCGGCTGGGAGGTCATGGGAGTAGCGGGCGTTGGGTCAACGTACGAAGGCTGCTCAGTGGTAAGATACTGCGTTGAAGTAGCATTCTCTTTGGCTGTTTGTTCGTTCGAGGGTTTGATGGTTGCGACTGGAGAAGCCATGGCATCTGCTGGAGCATGAGGCTCAGCCAAATTTAAAGGTGTAGGAACATGCTTCTCGCTTGGAGGTGGCGGTTTGGGGTGGCCCTTGAGGTCTGCAATTTCGTTTGCGGGTTGAGCATCTTGCCTGGCCGTTGATTCTTCCGTAGCAGAAACAGGGACCGTCTCCTTCTTCACGACCGACTGTTCTGCTTTGCCCGTGGGCGCAAGGCTTGAGTCTTCTCTTGTATGAGTGGCATCTTTTTTGTCGACCCCAATGCCTGCCGACTCGACAGCCTCGGCCACTGGTTCGGCGGGATGCGCAACGTCTACATCTTGGCCGGACGGTGAGGTATGCTTGACGTTAGATTGGTCAATAACCTCGTGGCCGTGAGGTTGCTCCGGCGGTGACATGCACGGCGTATTTTTGAGCTCCTGGTTGTTTGGAATCGTCTCCTGTCGGTATAAAGGTCGGCGGTCGGGGAGGAACTGTCAGACGTGGATGGAGAAGGTGGAATTAGGCAGTAGTCAGCTGCAACGATGACAAGCTCCTGCGAAGAGCTGTAGAGGGCATTCAATGGCGGCAAGCTGAGAAGGCAATCTGAAATTCACCGCCTACTTAGAAGCGGGATCTTGGTGAGAATAGGAAGGATTGGCGGCAGGACAAAAGAGAAGGGCGGGATGAGGATAAGTGGATGACCTCTGGTCTTGACGTTGAAGCTCTTGGCGCAGCTGAGGCGGTCACTGGGCACCTATTACCGACGACACTGGTCCCTTTGGGGTACCGTGGGCTTGTGGTGGGCTGTGGTGGGAGAGCCCCGGGGGACTAGAAGGCAGTTGCGGCCATGCACAGCCGCGCTTTCCCAGTGGGCTCAGCCTGACGCACCTGCTCATCTATGCTCTCAGGCTCCGCTGTGCTCCTGTGCACGCGTGCACGCATCCATCCGCATCAATTTGCATCACTTGAGGTGTCAGGTGTCAGCCTTTTGGCGCAAGGGTTTCATTCAATTTTCCTCCTCGACCACGACCACGACCACGACCCCTCCTCCGCCTTGTTGCCCCTCATCTCCCTCCCTTGTCAGCCACCCGGAATCCAGCCCTTTGACCAACGCCGCAAACCTGTCTCACCCTTTCTACACACCTTTTCTACACGGATCGGCCAGCCACAGTAAATCTCCATCAACCGATTGAGGTGCTTAACTCTTCCACGCAGAATCACGGCGTCGTTACAACAACACCGCATCGGCTCGCGTAGGGCTACATCGTTCAAGATACACACACATGTAGCCTGCATGGCATGATGTGGAATCAGAACCAGATCCAGGGTCCAACCTGCCGCTAATGAGACTCTTAGTCACTCTAATGCAAAGCATCTACAGCTCTGACGCGGCTCGTCACGTCAGCACAACCATCAGTTTGCCCAGCCAGTCGTCTTCGCTACGCGCCTATGCCACACCCACTTGCCAATACTTATGCTGTTGGCTACGCGGCTTCATCCGTAAATGGACCAATTCTTCTCTTCGTGCCGCTTCGACTTTCGACCTTCCCAATCCGTGAACCTCCGCTATCATGGATCGCGTATCTGTTGGTAACGAGAACATCTAGACTCTGAGTATTTAATACAGATGCAATCCCGTGTGCTTTCGATTTCTGGTCATTTGAATTTAACCACAACAGCAAAAACCCTTTTTGTTTCCATTTGCCCCTTTGTCTAAGAATCTGGCTGTATTGCTCTCTCAAGAAAACCCGCCGCCCAACATGCCTGAAGATCCTCCTCCTACTTACACAGAGCAGTATACCCAAGGGCAGAACCAACAGAACCTACCGGCGCAAGGCACCAGTGCCTCTCAAAGCGCCGCGACGCCTGCGACGGGCAACTACGGATTGAAGGTCGGCAACACGTTTGTCGGTGTAAAAGTTGGCAAAGACACAAGCGGGTTCGGTCTAAAGCTGCCTGGCGTCCTTGTCGGAGGTTGGTCGTCTGAAGAACAGCAACAGCAACAACAACCACCCCAACAACAAAAGACAACCACTGCTCCTCGATCTGACGAACCGGGAAGAGATGTCAAGAACTAGCGGATACCACAAAATGCACTTGTAATTTAGGAATGAATACACGGGGCCTTTTAATTCTCATTATTCTATGACCTGTTACCTTGCCTTGCTTGAGCGCGCGCGAAATCATTCAATGAGAACAACCACACATATCTACTAAACAACTAACATGCTAATAACGATGGCGGGGCAACAAAGACTATTGATCTCCTCGAGACTGACAGCGAGTGGCAATGAAATGCGCAAAGGAAGGGGAAAATAGCCCATGGCGCCAGAGCCCATCGGCTAACGACTGCGCCGCAGCTAAAGCCCGCGAGGCATTCTGGCCGCCGAATTAGTCACTTACATTCAATCTCAAGTCGCGATTAGAGCGAATTCATATACATATAAGGCGACTTCTTCAACACCATTCAATAGCCTCTCGCGATAATGAATCAATCACTTTGCTCATAAATCAGAATACTATGGTCATTCATGATGGCAACTAAATTACCAACTCCCACCCGCCAAATCAGGGCGTCCTACGCCCCAACCCATATTACACTCTACCAAGCCTACAAAACCAGCATCGCCTCCGCCGCCGTCGCAGCGCAAAAGCTCAATGCCTCTCCTGACTTTCGCCCGGGACGAATGACATGGATCAAACCGAGCTGGTGCTGGATGATGTATCGCGCTGGATACTCTTACAAGGATCCAGGGCAAGAGCGCATCCTGGCTTTGAGAATGACACATGAGAATTTCATCAAATTACTTGAGAAGGGTGTTTTATCTACGAACAAAGACTTGGCGCAGGATCGGGATAAATCTGGTGAGGTGAGGATCCAGTGGGATCCAGAGCGTAATGAGAGAATCGAAGTCTTGCCGTACAGGAGTATACAGATTGGCATACCGGGGTCGTTGAGCAGGATCTGGGCGGAGGAGTGGATCGAAGAGATTGAGGACGTCACGGAGATGGCGAGAGGGTTGAAGAAGGTTTTGGATGAGAAGGGGTATGTGAGCCGAGAAGAATTGGTGGCGATGAGTTTGGTCCCTGAGGAGAGGGTGTTTGAGGTATCTGATGAATTGCGGGAGAGGTTGGCGATGAATTTGGTGAATTCTTGAAAAAAATACATTGCAAACAGCCGCGGAATTCTGGAAAGAGAAGAAAATAGCCGAGAGGCTTGTCTTCTTACGGCCGCGAAAGCTCATCAGCATTGCTAATTAGATAAAGATCCCCAAAGCACTAGTGGCTCTGTGAGCCTCCAGTTTCATTTTATACACCAAGTGCGAATACCTTGTCTCCAAGTCGAATGACCACGTGATGCACTCGTCATCCAGTTTGAGCATCTTCTCCCTCAATTCTTTATTCAAGACCCTTTCAAAATCATTATTTGCAATCTTATCTCTCTGCTCAAAGGCACACCAAGGTGAAAAGTACAACGACGGAGTCTCAAAGGGATTCGGCTCCAGAGGCTCCAGCCCAACGACCAAGCACGTCTCGTGCACTCTCCTGGTTCTGGTCTTAACAACATTCATTTCTAGCACCCCCAGCACTTTTGGTCCTAGTAATTCGTTGACAGAGGGAAGGGGATTGAGCTCAAAGTTGATCTCGTATATGTCCTGCAAGGGCTCCTGCTCCATTGCTGAGGTAAGGAAGTACTGCCAGGTGGGAGATCGAGCTTGCACAAAATACGCTAGATCGCTCTGGTTGGGGTGTGACATTTTGGGAGAGAACACCAATCCACCAGGTGGACGAGTATACTTAAAATCATGAGGGATGAATATGCGTTGAAGCTTGGGCTGTGGGACAGCTGGTGCTCGAGAGGGGAAGTCAGTGGATAAAATTGCGGCCAGTTCATCTGGAAGCACAACGTTGTTCATCATGGAAAGGCCCAAGAGGTCCGGCCGTATTCTCACCATGTCTGTATCGTTGTTCCATGTCGTCTTTTGCAGAACTATAATGGGTGTAAGAGATGATTTCGACTTGACGGGTCTCATATCACAGTCCAGAAAGGCAAGGAATACCGTGCTGGACTTGTCATTGGGGAATGGCGTTAGGTATAGGTCCAGCATGATTCCTCGGTTGGAGACTGTCACATTTAGATCCGAGCGACGAGTGAGATACCTCGTTCGATGTGGTACCACATCGGTGTAATTTCCGAATGACCGAGGACTATCCGCCAAAAGTCCCCAAAATTGGCGCTTCTCTGTCCTAAGTGTTCCCGGCGGGTGCGATGAATGATGCCAAGCATATATTGACTCGTCGTCTGTGGACCTTATGATTTCGTATTGAAGCCTCCTGAAGGCTTTGGTGGCACCCTCACCGTAAAGAAGCGGCATGTTGATGTCAAAGATATCGAGCAGACAGTAGACCACGTCTTCGCTCCGCGTGGTAACCCTCGAGGCAGCCCAGTGTAGTTTTTGTGCAACGCAGATTTCATCTATTCGGCCACGACAATCTTGGTTGTCCTCCGAGTCCTCTAGAATCGACGACGGAACTCCAGTGATACCCTCGATGACGTCCTTCAGTTCGTGCCGAGTCTGCGCTTCGGTCCACGTCTGGTCGTAGAAGATCAGTTTGGCAGGGGCTATCAGCTCCTGTAGTGTCCATCCGCGTGTAAACCATCTGCTTTGTCGAAACTCAGAATGCAGTGTGTCATCATCGGCTGCGATCCAGTCCGCGAGATACGCGATGCAGATGCTTGCATTTTGGTACCATGCGAACATCGAATTGATTGCTTCAGAAAGCTCCGCACTGCTGGATTTATCAATGCAGCACGTATCGATCCAGATGTAGCTCAGACCGAGGGCAGCTGCTACCGCGCAACTCCTCTCAATCTTGTCCCATTGTCTCTTCTGGCGGCCACCATGTCCTCCCTGGAGGTCCTGGTACGTGACTTCTTCTTCCGCCCACGTGAGATAAAATGGCATACGGAGGTACGTCGCCATCACTGAAGAAACATAGCTCAAGTGAAGAACATTGTAAGAGTCTCATGGCAATGGTACTGTCATAGCATCACGATTTGTGTCGATTCTTGTCAGGACTACGTACTGTAGGCGGCATGGCGACCCCTGTGTGGGCGGTTGGCGCTTAGATGCGCCATACTGCCAGTTTGAGGCGACCCAAAACAAAGGTCACGGTCCATAACCCAAACTCTGTAAATCTATCACCGGTAACCTCATCACGAAGCAAGCTTTGAAATATCTCAATTCATATTTCACGAAATGCAGCCCTAGTAAGCTGAACTGATTTCCGGGCGATTGCCAAACCATAGCTGCCTATGGCCGAGACAAGACGTATCGCTATTGCCATCCTCCACACCCCATACAGAATGCTTTGTACACATACGAAAACAGAAAGTGACCCTTTCTACCGAAAGGCTGATTATCCTTGAAACGCCAACGCCAATGTTCTGATGTATAGAAGAGAAGACAAAATCGATCTACAAGGCGATAGCGCCTCTTCGGTTCTCGCGCACATGAAGCAGTCCTTGAAACCCGCAAAAGACAAGGAAGGCCTGCATGTTATTAGTAAATGCTTCTCGAGCCCCTCGAATAGTTCCCTGTGAGATATATGGGGTAAAGCATACCGCGTAGACAATGACGGCTGTGAAAATGGTTCCGGCTACAGCCTTGCCTTCCTCGGGGCTGGGGTCCTTGATCCCGCCGACCAGCTCCTCATGGCCGCTTCGGTATAGAATGGCGAGAATGCTTAGAATGACGATGGCGAAGACGGAGATGACGGTGCTGAGGTGGAAGCTCTATGTTAGGAAACGCTGAGATGAAAGTGTTTGCGAATGACGCATCAGTTTCGCCGAGGGAGGAACATACCACGACCAAGCGTGCATGGCACTGACGACAGGCTTCATGTCGGCGGATGGGCGACGCAAGCCTGTATAGCTTCCTCGGATGAAACCAGCGGGATTTGAGGGGTCGTGGGACTGATGGGAGCTGTTGCACACGATGCTCTGGTTGATGGGTTGATGACTGCTGTGGTGATGTCGAGCACTACGCAATTGCAAGGCTTCTTGCTTGAGCAATGAGGCTGGGGCTAAGCCACATCAGTTTCACAGCCAAGAGTCACAGAGAGGCTGTTGCGCCACATTGACTATTGCTGTGTCACAACACCCTAATACTTTTTCAAGCTGGTTGCTTTGTCCTTGCTAAGTGCTGGAACAATCAAGTGTAAGAGGATAACCATCAGACCCGTGCTCCTACATGTGAAAACAATCGACAAAGCTGTCGTTACAAACTCTGCAAGAGTCTACGCCTCTCCTGCATCTAGAATCGTTGTCGACCATTTCCCATGGTGTCCCTTCAAACCTCACTTCCTAATAGCGCCACCGCCTCCCAAGTTTCATTGGAAGCAATAGTTATTCCCTAGAGAATCCTTTTAGTTATTCGCTAAATGAAGCAGGTTAGTCGGGCGTGAGGTATGTTCACCGCAGAAAGACTCGCAGCCCTACGGGGCGGAAGGGATTCCACTACAGCCTCCGGGCGGCGATGTGTGAAACAGTTTACAAACCAATGGACAATTCGGCAATCACGGCAGACGGGCAGAACAAGTGAAAACGACCGAACAGGGAGAGAAGCATGAGTCTACAGAGTGCTGCAGTCGGCTTGAGAAGGGGACGCTCTATCGTTTTATTCTCGATTCAGCAAACGCTCAGATAAGCCACCGAGAGCATCCGTGCGGATCATAAAACACCAAACAATCCCACACAGCCTTGCGGCCCCCTACGCCGGCCATGTCGTCAGGATCGCATTGCCTCATTTGTCCCATCGACCCGCTCGTAGATTGTTTCGCCAAGTGGCTAGAAACTCATCCGGATTTTCACACGCCCGACCCGTTTGTAGAGAGTTCCTCGGATCACGTTCGCCCAGGCTTGATGGACCGGAAGCACGGCAGCTGTGGATGCAGGTCACCAACAACAAGCGTCTCACCAAGCAGCACTTGGTCCCAAATGTTTGGGAAAGGGGCTCTATGAGGCCAACACTGGGCTGCCGAATAGCCGCCATGAGCCACACGAATGGGTCACACAAGAACCCTTGATTCGCTCAGGAAGGCAGGCGATGCTGCGAATTGAGGCTCCGTAGCTCGCCGGATCTACCAGAGCCGCCGCCGAACGTGATACCTCTGGGCTCTTAACATTGTTTTGAAAACATCCTAGTTGTTGTACAGGGTTGTTTCCTTTCCCACCTACTGGCGCAAGATGACTGGCTCGGTGTAAAGTTTAGGAGTTGCTTGTCGCATGGACTTCTATTGCTCGGTACTTAGGCACGACTAATCGACCCGGGATGAGTAGTATTCGAGGGCTGTGCGCAATTAATCCCAATCTTGAGCCCCATCTTATAACTAGGATGCAGCGTCTTGATTCAATGTAATTTCTTGTGGTTCGGATCGCTGACTGTATATCCGCGTACCTGCGGCCCGTTTAAGTGTCTTTGAGCTCCTCGAACTTTGCTATCTGTTTAATGCCTCTCAACGAACAGGTTATCAAAAGCTTCTTGAATACTTTGCTTGCTCCGAAGCCCCGAGATTGTCGAATTTTATTGCACAAGGAGGCTTTCATAGTAATTCCGAAGTGGATGGGCGAAGCTCCAACGCAAATTGGACAATCACCGCAAAATTGCATTTGGCCCAGCCTGACATAGACAACATTTTGTCCTCTTCGCGCCCAAGATGCGCAAGTCAGCATTCTTAGTAGCCTTTGTGGCGACCGAAACGACCTTCGCCGCAGAAAACGCTCCAGTAATCACTGGAAACCCTATCGATGTCATCTACACAGCGACTCTACCGAGCGAGCCCTTTTTTCAAGCGCCAGATCTCAGTGGGAATATAAAAGGCTTCATATCTGCTTCTGCACCGCCTGATGGCGTTGGAGTGCGGTTTACTGTCAGGTTTGAGAATCTACCGAAAACAGGAGGCCCATTTCGTATGTTACACAATCTAGAGGAATACAATTCCGTCCATCGAATGCCATTACATAGGAACGTGAGCTAACAGGAAGGCAGCTTATCATCTGCATGTCAACAAAGCACTTGGTGGCAACTGCACGTCAACCGGTCCTCATCTAGACCCTACCAATCGTGGTGAAAAACCATCATGCGATGCTGGTAATGAGCCATCCTGCCAAGTGGGCGACCTGGCGGGCAAGTACGGCAAAATCAACAGCGACCCTTTTACTGCAGAGTATGTCGACAAGTTCGTGTCACTAAAAGAAGGCCATCCGGCATTCTTCGGAAACCGCTCCTTCGTCATTCATCTCGCCAACAGCACGCGTATCACTTGTGCCGACTTTGTCAAAGACGAGCCTAGCTTCCCTAGTGCCTCGCCCATTGGAAGAAACATCACTTCGACGGCGTTGGGAAATAGTACTACGTCGACATCGATACTTGTCACGAGCGGCTCTGCCACGACCACCACCGCATCGTCAACCTCGACAAGCGTTCCATCCGATGATGGTGACGACGAGGATTGCAATTCAGGGCACACCGACAAACCTGCCTGTGTCTCTCTTACTGGGGTCATACCTCCTATTGCAAGCAGTACCTCCGGCAACAGCTCGATTCCTTCACCGACTGTCGTGATTGCTACGGCTGGTACTGTGGCTCCTGCGTTGGTGGCTTGCTGGACGCTTGTGGCTGCATTGATTTTCGGCGCTCTATGATATAAATAGCGTATTTTTAACCTTTTGTTTCAAGTTTATTATAAGTCCTTTGTAATGTTTAGCGAGACAATCAAATCTTTTGTACATGTTTGCTATCAGCACTTGCCTGGAACATGAAGGGGGTCGAATACATTCCAGGTGATAGCTAAATAATTCTCAAGAGCTCGGCTTCAAACTTCAAGTCGCTCGCCAAATGTGTGATTTCATGTCACCCAAGAGCCTGTCGGCGTTTATGGTCTGCGCGCGGGACAAGCGCGCAATTGCCCGGTGTATACAAGTCTGCTGCTTTCAGACGTTAAAGGCAGAAAGAAATTGCTTGCCTATATTGCTTGCAGCATGAACAGAGACTTGCGCGATTAAAATCGTGACGTTGTCGGACGGGAAATAATACATCGCGTCGTTTGTACACACTTTATCACCAGCTGCACGTGATCTTGGCTAAAGCATCTACCGAACCTACTTCTTGACCAACGCGCATTTCTCACTCTGAAAGCGCAGCAGAAAATGTGACTCCTGCTGCTTCTCATTTTTGTACTCTGAGGATCGGCGTCTTTTTTGGTATACCCTTTGTCATTGTTTTGCCGTCAGCAGCACCAATTCTGCACCTATGTCGCCAGGCGCATAACAAAGCACTCAGCTGCGACATGAGAATCGCCCACGGCGCAATTGTCTAGTGTGACGAACGGCTGAAAACTCACAACTTGCCGGCGCAACAGTCTACTCGAAGACGAAATCATGGCCAAGGCAAAAGATAAGCAGAACCAAAAGACCGATACGGTCAAAAACGAGACTGTTTCCTCATCGAATGACGCAAACAATGCAGCAGCAGACTCCCATTCACCATCAACCTCAACCTCGAAAAACAAGCCCGTGCAAAACATCCTGACCCCTGCCGCTGCTAGCTCTTTGGTCATTTCTCGGAACAAGTAAGTAAGCGACGCAGTTAACGAACAACTGGTTCAAGCGTTTTCATACCGTCTGGGATATTTTCCTGAAAGCAGGATATCGCTAATGTTGCTTGCGTTTTCAGGCATTGGCGCTATATATCATCCTTTCATGGAGCGTGGTTACAGCTGCCGATTGAGATTGTAGAAATTGTGGCCAACCTAAACTACAGCACTCCGCGGCCGCGGCCCATGGGCCCTGCCGTAGTCTTTGATGTTCTCAAGGTTCGAAAAAACGTGGACGAGGCCACAGCCTTTGCTGTCGGCGCCGCCAATGACATCGCATCGTCGACACTCATCAATGCGAACAGCAGACTTTCGCACATGAGCTCCCTCGGTCACGGGCCGAAATTGAGTAAAGAAAGAAAACAGCGCATGCGGGAGCTTTCGTGTCAGAAGCTTGCTAAGGCCTATCGACTAGACGAGATAGCATGCAGCGTCGTGACAATGCAAGGCACCTCTGCCCTGGAGGGCGTCGGGGGTTTAGTATTGCAGCGCAAACGAGATAACCTCGACGCCAAATACTGCCACTTTTTTCTCGAGAAGATTCCCTCGCGTCAACTGGTTGCCAGTACCAGCCTGGAACCACTGACAGAAATCATAACTTCGGGTCACGGACAAATAGAGGCCCTCCGAACTAGAGCCACGGTGAAGATATTCTAAGAGGACTTTGACGGAGCAATCGAAGATCTCACCGAAGGCCTTAAGCTGTGTCGGTATCGCGACCTGATCCATTCTTCGCGCCCCAATGCTCCTAGTCGCCCCGACACAGAGTCCCGTACCAGATTCAGAAATCCCAACACCGTTCTGTCCGAGGAGGAGCATCCTACCGGCTTAGTACAACAACTGCTGTTCCAGCGAGCGACCGTGTATCTGACACAAGCTTGCCGGTTTGTCGACGCCAGTTTCCCGCCCGCAGATAAGGAAGAAAACGAGGAAATGTCCAACGCAAGACACGAATGCCGCAAACATATCAAGTTGCTGGCGAAGCGAGCACTAAAAGACTACATGTCCTTCTTGTCCCACTTCGACTACTCGCCAAACCTGCCGAAAATGTTCATGATACACTTTCACAGGGACATTGCCATAGCCGCCAAGCAAGCCAAATCATCAAGCAGCTACAGCGCCCTCACTTACGATCACACCGTCTAGAACCTCACCGAACTTTTTGCGGCAGTTCCCCCTTCTAATCTCCCCGAGTACCCCCTTCAGGCTCAAGCAGCCGACGCCGAGAAGTTCGCCAACACACGAGAACTCGTCACATATCATCCGCTCCTCACAGAAGCACTCCACGCCACCCTTCTCTGCCACTGCCTCGTCCAGACATCTGCCAAGGAGCTCCAACGCCACGCCAACATGGTCGCTCGTCTCGTGCGCTTATGCGACGGAGATCCCATCTTCGGCGAGAGCAGATCAGCTGCTCGAACAGATTGGGTGGAAATGCTCCGTCGTTCCGATAACTGGATCAATCTCGGCGACACATGGGAGAACCTGTGTTCGCCGGAGTCCGAGTCAGAGCAACAACCCGACCATTTTTCCGCCGCCGCCGCCTCCCTACTTCACCGTGAAGATTCATCGTCGCCAACCCCAGCGGGTGGGAAGCCGCAATCCCAACCGGTGCGGACATCGCTCAAAGCAAACACGTACCTTCCATTCGGTGGCCCTGTTCCTTCTGGCACAACTGAATTCAAGACCAGCTATGAGCCTTCGGGATCGTATAACCGTGAATCAGACGATCCGAAGGACTACCCGTACATAACGGAACGAGCTGTCGCCATCTCTCGTTGGGTTCGCGACGCACCCATCGTGACTGGCACGGCGAAGCGCAAGAAGAGGTCTAAGAAGGTGGGCGCCAAGGAAAAGGATAATGGCGTAAGTGAAGCCGTAGAGAACATGACATTGAATGAACATGCGGAGCAGTACGAGTGAATTTGCCAGGGTTGCCAGAGGCCGCGCCTTAATCTTCCAAACGCAAAGTAGCACCTTGGGCATCGATTTTGAGCTTAATACTGGATTTGAAATTGAGTCAATAAATTTCAGGGAAATATGCTTGCGATCACACGATGCAGTCTGCGAAGATCAAGTCTTGCATAAATTTATGTCGTTACGTGTATATAAACAAAAAGTACGGAATTCTCGCAATATGTCCATGACCTTCATAATTCGGGGTATATGCATAAAACTCCTCGTAACTGTTCCGCGCCATACTGGACGCGAGAGTGCCCCAGACACCAAACACAGGATACCTGGTGGAAAGAAAATGAGAGTCAAAACACGATCGACGAAACATTCTTCATATGCTCATGCAGAGTTCATATCTATACTCATGGCAACGTGGTTTTAATACCACCGCACATCAGCCATGTTGTTGCCCGCGTTCAAAAAAGCATCTATATCCCCGACACCTTCCGTCTCCAAAGCGTTCAACAATTCCATTTGCTGAGACTGAGTGAGACTGCCCTGTCTGCCTGGAAGAAAGCCGTATTGACCGGCTGCATCAAAGCCCGCAGCCATGTTTTGCAGACCCCCCATGTTCGCGCCGGGGTTGTCCGCAAAATTGTTCGGCATGGCATCATTGAAAAAGTTGCTGCCCATTTGGCCAAAGTTATAGGGCGAAATGAACGGTGCAGGTGGGGAGAACCAATCGGCGGCGGACGACGTGACGGGCAAGGGTCGTTGAGGAACCGACGGCCGCGTGGTGGTGAAGTTCGGCATTACTTGGTTTTGCTGTGCTGCTTGAGGCGGCGACATATGTTCTTGCATGGGAACTACTCGAGGTGCAGATGATGCCGCTGATAATGCAGTAGCATGCAATGGCATGTTGGGCGGCGACAAGGTTGCGCTGGCGGCAGCCGACGACATTGTACCTGTTTGTAATGAGCCTGGGGGTGTCGGAATTTGTGTAGACGTCTGATTGAGCGATGAAGGCGTGTTGTGGTCTGAAGGTGCTGCTGCCGTGGTCCCGACGGCGGGTGCGTGTATCATATCCTCTGGTGCACCCTCGGGTGGGAAGTACGAAAACCTCCTTCCGGTCGAATCTGTAGCTGGGTTGTAGAAGATGGAGTTGGATCTGAATGTTGGCTGAGGTGGTGGATAGTTTGGATCAAAGATATAAGCATTCATTGACTCGGGCGGTGAATCGAATACGAAACCAAATTGGGGAGGATTCAAGTACGAAAGTTGGTTTCCGGGCTGAGCGTAGCTCTCGGGAGACGATTGCGGCTCGGTAGCAGTTGAAGGACTGGCAAAGGAGAACATGGGCTGTTGACTATCAGGACTCCTGTCGTAGCTCTGCAGACATGCTTTAGATATAACAGAGTACAGTTGAGAAGTGTATCCTGTGCCTGGCCAGCGTTCCACACATCGGTCGAGACAGGAGAGAGCCTTGTTGACCAGTTCCTCCACTTCCTGTCTGATATGAGCTTGTCGCACCTCTGGATATGACGTAGACCAGAGTAGAACATTCAGGCTCGATGAGATCATGATGAGGAATACCCAAGTTATGCTGAAGAAGCCACTGTCCATTTGTTTCTCCATTGAGTTAATCACAAACTTGGAGCTGTCGAAACATATATTGGCAGCGTTGACTGACGGCTGTGGAACTTGTGGAGAAGGTCGATACAGGACAACCCGGGCATGGTGATAAAAACAGGAAAACCTTCAGCTCAAAGGTCAGTACTAGGTCAGAGAGGATGTTCCGCAGACATACCATGAATGGCTCCATTGTGGACTTTGAGGGGCGCTGTCTAACCACGCCTTTAACCTCTTTTCCATATTGCTATACCACGGGCTCGAGTCATTATTTGGCTCTGGTCGCTTCTGTTCGTACAATGTCCGTCTTATCTCTTCTTGTAGCTCTCTCGATTTGAAGATGTGAATAGCGATGCATTTTCGCTCGCTTTTGGGTCCTGCTGCAATACCGTTTGATGTAATGCACTCGTCGTCTACATCCGAAAAGAAGGCAACATTCAGTTTATCGTTGCCTGTTGCAAAGCTGGAGGGTCGGCCAAGGTGATAAGAGAGACCAAAGTCCATTGTGGCTACAATCCAGACGAGGCGTCGGCGCATGTCAATGGTTTGCGGGTCAACGTTATAGCCTGTAGCGATGCTTTTCTCATCTGTTAGGCCTTCTTGTTGACAAATTCGAGTCGCGAGACCGATGACATAGTAAACAGGTGTCCTCGTTGGTGTGAGAAGAGAGTAATGCCCTATAAGAATGAGGTATTGAAGCGTTTTCAGATCTTTTGGTCGTATGAGAGCTTCCGCGTACTGCATCGCCGATAGGTAATAGCTATCTGCCAAGCCCGCGTACTGCAAATCAAACTTTTGAAGCGCTATGGCAATCACCATCCGAAGGACGAAATTCTTGTATGGATCCTTATCGCCGCTGTAGACCGCCTCTAGATCATCTTGGAAGTTTTTCTCGTGCAAGACAGGCCAGAAAACTTGACCTATAAAACGAAACATTTGTCAGTCTTCGGATTGTTCGCACAGTGACCTACGTTGCGCAGCGGGACGACATACCTTTTTGGATGAACAGTTCGACGAGCTTGTCCATGGTAGCGCGGCTTGGTAGGCCTTCTGCAGGGCGTTCGCTAAGCATAGGATAGTTCTTCTTCCGGCCATTTGGCGGAGCAGTCAATTGAATGGGCTGCATGCGAGCCTGCCCTCTCGCTCTGACCTCCGGTATCAGCTCTGATATGCGACTCGAGGCCGTGTACCTTTTCGCTTCTTCCATCAAGAGTCGTGTCATAGCAATTCCACTACTGGGTCCGAGGTACCTGGAAGTTTCATCGCTAGCCTTCAGCCTGATCATGCCTCCCGGTCGCACGATATCTTCGGTTGTGCGAGGATAGTCGTTATCGTCGTCGGTATATTGGGCTAACTCGGCTTCCAGGGCTCGAACTTTGTCCTGGAGTTTGATGACATAGTAACGATTGATCTTTTTGCCTTTGGCTGTGTCCAAATACTCGCACGTTGAACCAGATCTTTCGCACGGGAGACAACGCGGCAAGGTTGGATCGCAGCGGGTTTTGCGCTAACACATGGGAAATTAGTCGTTGGTCGGACGGCAAAAGAAGCAGGCAGTAAATCTGACAAAGTTTCCTTCAATCGTACCTGGCGACAGCGACAGCATGCCGTGAGGGTATGGGCAACGCGGTGGCCAGACCCATCTTCCTCGGAGAGATCTTCTTGTTGCCTCGCGGGTTTCTGGTATTGAGGATGATAGGCTTGAGCTGGACGCGGTGGCATCGTTCCCAGTCCTTGTCGAAATATGTGGGCAGGATCCATGTTTCTGGGCGCCAAATCGATCTCGCTCCGATGAGATGAGTCTAAAGATTATTTGCAGTGGAAAATAGAATTGTTAAAGGGCGATACTCTCGGCGATAGACGGCGGCGACTCGAAAGAAGCGAGGAATGGCGGCGGTTGCATATGATGCTGCGGTGATTACCGACACGACTCCAGGTCCGATGGGTGGTCCGGACGGACTACTGATCAGTTTGTCGGGGCAACGCAGTGGCTTGACTCATATCAACCACATCGACACTTGGTGTTTATGGATAAAGCTTGCTCGGGCTCGCGATAGCGAATCTCTCTAAAAGATAGTAATACCGAAACGTGGGATGAGGAGGCTGCGGGGAGCCGACAAGGTTTATTCGCGATGGTCTAGCAAGACGGGCGGGTTAGGCGACGGCGCGTGTTAAAGACCTTTGACTTTGAAGCGGACTATATTGTCTATGCAAACGCTCTGGTGGACGAAGCAAGTGAGTTGGCAAGGGACGGAGCGTGGAGGAATCGAATGCGACGAGTGAAGAGGTCGAGATACCGGACTCGACTGGCTGACGGAAGCCTGTAGTACATACTCGGTGCCTGGGGAGAGCGCCAGCCTGAAAGTAGCCATTATTGCTAGACGAGCCGAAGTGGGCAGGACATGACTGACTTGGGAAAGGACGACTGGGGGCGGCTAGAGGATTGGGGCGGCGCTGATTGGCACGGAACTTCAGGACGTCTGCTCTTGGCGTACCGTCTGGGCATGGATAGGTAGGCCTGGCAGTCCACTAACACCCCGCTAGGATCACTGCACTAGCACTGGCATGGGGGTTGCGACCACCATTGATCCTAGGTTCTGATGCACAGCGCCGGAGTTACTGGGGCCTGTCAAGGACAAACTACCTACCTAGGTAGGTAGGTACCAAGCCAGGACATTCATGCATGCATCTGGACCTCTAGAAACCGCCCCGGACAAGCCAAACTGCTACAGATTGATGGCACTGCTGTTTTACATATCTTACCCCATCTGAAAGTGCATCTTGATGCTGCTCCTTTGAGCAGAGAGCGTCCGATGCATTGCGACAGGGCTTGACGAAAGCGCCTTTGAGTTGAGTTTGTCGATTCCCTGCGCTTCGCCAACCGACAACACGAATGCCGATCCGTGTTTCAACACCTTGCTTGTTCTGAATGTCGCGTCGACAGGTCCTGTATACGGAGTGGCCAAGCAGCAAGCTGTCAAGAATCAGACAGAGTGCCGCATGGTCTGTGATCCGTTGAAGGGCGTCCGCAAGGCGTCAAATATTAGAGTTTGGTGAAGGGGCCTACGCCAACACCAGGCTCCATAGGACCGGCCATCCATTATTGCCGCGCTAGAAAAATTGCCTGGTAGTGCCAAAGCGTCAACGGGCTGGACCACTGGCTAGAAAAGACCCAGCAGGATTTCCGACGTCTGGAATCAGGGCATAGGTGGTCTCGTGTGCTTTGATTGACAGCTCCATCGGTTGACCAGTATTCGACCCAGACCTGATTGATGTTGGTGTCGATGAAACACGCACATTAGAGTTTGACTCGACTCTGGCTGGTTTCTGGCCCGGTGCCCTAGTGTCTAGTGCCTGCTCTGTAATATTACTTGCCGAGAGCATCGACATGATCTCGCGACTTGGCCGCGACCTGGCAGAGATATTCCCAGGAGGCGAAATTCGGCGCTTGGGCCCGGAGTGGTAGAGACTCGCACGAATGCTTGTTACCATCGGTGTTGCCCAACCGAGCTGTATGTTGCCCTCGTTTATTTTCGGTTCGACTAGCTGCGTTCTAGATAGGGAGAAAGGGCTGGAGAGTTGTTATATTACTATGGCTTGTTTGTTATGTGTTGGAACAACAGAACTCCTCTGCCAAGGCAATATCCTGTTATCGAAATAACGCCTCCCGTTCGCCACACGTCAACAACGATGCTCGTGCATATCGAAATGGTTGAATGATAGTAAATCCATGGACGGACATGAACCGGAGTTTTCTCCTGCCTCCGCGAAAGTGATGCAATATGCCGGTGAGATATGGCTTGGGGGCTGATGGAGCCTCACAGTGGGGGACGAATGAAGCCATAAACCCTATTCCGTGGCGATGCACCAATCCGGGGGCCAATCGCTAGGTTAGGCCGCCGCTGTTCGTGCTCCAAACCAAGCTCCACAAATTCTTCAGTGTTCGGTAAGGGTCGACCGGCCGGAGCTGGGCGCTGCGAAAGCGATCGTTGAGGAGCACTGTGACTGCAAATGTGCTGCATGTACTCCGTAAGGCATGGTCTGACCGTCCTGCTTTCGAGAAGCGGTCAAGTGTTTCTGTGCTAGGAGCCGATGCGAATCAAGCATGTCATAATTGGGAGTCTCTTAAAACGCAGGAGGAATGATACGCCCGTGTTCGTTTCAGATAGTTCCTTTCTCTGCTGGCACGGATTCGCTACAGCGGGTCACTCCTTCCGCTTCCTCCGTCCAAGCCTGCTGGTCTGACTGTCGCTCACTACGAATACCTGCAGCCTAGGCGGATATTATTAGTTCTTAGGTAGGTATATTTTCCAAGCTCTTTCCGCTTGAGAGGGACGACCAAGATGGGACATGGGCTGTACCGAAGTGGCCAAAGCATGCCCACAATACGGAGTAGACGAATACTATCTGTCGGCAAAAGCATAACTACAGGTACCATAACAAACAATAAGGCTCTGTCTTCGTACTGTTGACGCGAGTTTTGCTAAATTTGAGTTGCGCCACGAGCCCGACCTAAAACTTCCATTACACATCGATGCTCGGCTTGTCCACGACAAGCATCCTCCTTTTCCCCCTTTAGTGTGTATCAATCATGCAAATCGATCTGTGGCTTGTGCCCTGTACGGCTTTGTCGTTGCCGCCGTGTCGGTGGGTGCGCGAATGGAAAAGCAGTTACAGATCTGTGCTGTATCAACCCTAGGGATACGAGACCACAACGCAAGACGAGTGGCCGTGTTTCTAGCATTGGCAGTACTGGCGACGCGTCCACATGCAGAACATGATCCCGGCCTGGCTCTAGGCACTGGTTCCCCTTGTTCTTTTTTCGCAGGTCTAAGGTCCGCAGTCTGTGTGTTACGGGGCATGGCGTTGGAAGATACGGTGGAAAATACGATGATAGGTACTTGGCGATCCATCTTGGCCCAGAGGGTCCAAGGAAGCGGCCGCTTGTCACGCCATTTTGAATCGTGTGCCCTCCTCTGCCAGCAAATGCATAATAAGACTTTCCGCCAGTTGGGCCAGCACTGTATTTACTTCGCACATCAGACACGGACGATTGCCAGCAAGCTGGGCCACGGCCAGCCTTCCTCATCCCTGGCAGCAGCACTAGTCCTTCTTCAGTGCTGCCCGTCTTCGCACCAAGACTCATCTGGGACAGCCTCGACCGCCCCCGCCTTCGCGTCGCCCCATTTGGTGTGTGCGATTTGTGGCTGTTGTGTGCGGACTATGCACCTGCGCAGCCAATTCTGTGCCACATTCCATTCGCATCCGGCTGTATGCAGGCTATAATCGCCCGCCCAGGTACGTACCAGGTTGCTTGCTTGCTTAGCTCACAACTCATCACGACTTCATTCGCCTCAGCTGCGCATGACTTCGTTTATCAACGGGCTGCATCGAGAACCCCGTCTATATCGCCAAGCTTCTGTACAAGCTCCCCTGCTGTCGCATGATCTGATCTGAATTCACTCTCCAACGGCTGCTCAACACTCCTCACCCTCAAATCGCGCGCAGTCTCCGTGGCAGTGGTTGTCGCGAGGCCTTGCGCCATGCCCCGCAGTAGCTTCTCCCGAAATCCCTTGCTGAGGGTATCACGGCCGGTATCCGCGTGCTCACGATGTGAGTGAAGTCCATGTCAAACTCCGTTGCGCTGACTTTGAAAGGCCCGATGATTGCTAACAGAATATAAATGCAGGTCGCGCCGCTAAGGTCAAGGTAGGAAGCATATGTTTACCTTGCATTGGTTGTCGACAGCAAAAACGACCATAGCTAATCAACATCTGACGAAGTGTGACGGCAAACTACCAGCTTGTACGGCCTGCGAAAAGGCAGGCAGAGAAAACGAGTGCTCAGCAGCCAACGATCAATTTGCCCGTGGCAAGGAGAGAAGGCAAGACAAGCCCCTGGCTATCCTAAGTGCCTTAGCCTTGAACTTTGCTGACCTTCATGATAGTTATGTGGCCGCTCTCGAGCTTCGCATCGAAAAGCTCGAGCGACGGTTGGACTATGCAAAGTCTCGCAAAGCATCTGTTGGGCAACATGAGGCTGATGGCACTGCTCATATTAACCTGACCGAGGCAGATAGGAGGGATTCACTAGCCGTAATTCGTGCTGCCATACATCGGAAAGCAGCCCGGAATCGGGAGAATTCAGATGTCAACTCGTTGGTGTCAGATTTTGGGATTCTGTACGAACCATGTCGCCCCTTTGCAAACCAATCTGGCAATCTTCTAACCAACCATGCTCTCACAGGTCTGTTGATGCCACGACGCGGGATTTCGAGCTCTCGCTCGGTAACATGACCTTCTCACGCTTGGTCTTGGCCGTGGTCACCAAGGATCCCCTGCCTGAATGCTCGCAATCCATGCTGCCTTCACGGCAAATCGCCAATGCGATTGTTCAACATTTCATGGCCAACGTATATCCTTTATCCCCGTGCTTTTCAGAAACCGGCCTTTTGACGATTTTAGACGATGTTTTTCGCCAAGATGATCGCGTAATCAAAGACTCCGACTACTGGATGCTGTACCTTGTGCTCGCCATAGGCTCTGCTGCACAAAGCCGCAGAGTCAACGATGAACACTACAACAATGGCGTTGATTTTATTTGCAGAGCAATGTCCTATGCGGATCGAGCGCTTGCGCCAGGCTACGTGACCCAGATTCAGTCATTATTGTTGCTCACACTGTACTCCATGCTGGATCCAGCGCACTTTGATACATGGCATCTGATCGGCCTTACTGCGCGTGCAAAAGTGGACTTGGGGCTTCATCAAGACCCCCCGATGAGTTCTGTGACGGACCGCTCAGCCCTGGACCTCCGCCGCAAGATATTCTACTGTACCTATGCATTAGACCGGTTAGTCCCTGAAAGGAGGTTTGTTTGCAGTTCTTATTTGCTAATTGTGATCTGTAGGGCTATCAGCATGGCGCATGCGCGGCCTTTATCCTTCACCGATGAATCCACCAATGTTGCCTTTCCTGAGGCATCGAGCCTTGCGGAGAAACAAGCAGCGTCAAGGGCTATATCAGGGCCCCAGTCAGGTAATTCGGCGCTGCTACTATTCCAACTGCGACGGGCGCAGTCATATTGGTATCAAGTCCTGTACCAGTCCGAGCCTACACCATTACCAAACCCCACCTCTTTCCTTTGTCAAATGTGCCTTGACA
>AFRD01000235.1:0-51968 GCA_000222875.2 Periglandula ipomoeae IasaF13
AAATCTACTCGCCCGAAATGGAGAAGGCCTCATCCGGAAAAGCCGAAGGACATACTTGAGTGCCGGATTGCCGTCTCGCGCGTCTCGGTACTTTGACGCCTGCTAGATTAGCGCTATACTCGCTAGCCGTGAGCTTCCGTCCACGCTTTGACTAGACTGACCATGTAACAGACCCAGTGTGTCTGCCACCAGTTCTTGGAAAAAAGGTGGCTAGCGAGCTTCACCAAGCTAGGCCAGTTTGCCGTGGAGCGTAGCATGCTGGCAATGGCACTCCAAAACTAAGCCGCAAGCTCGGCCGAGTGATACAATAATCGCGTGGGGAAACAACGAAGCCTCAATATGATCCATCACTCATCCCATGCGGTATTAACCAAGACACAAGTCCCGGTGCCGCCGCACTGGGTCGCACTACTTCACCAGTATTCTCCATGTGAAACACGGAGAACTAATCAAGACTCGTGGTGTTCGGATTATGCGGTGCAGTTCGTCCCTTCGCACCACTTCCTATTCTGTACATAATACATGTGTAAGACTACAAGCTGACTATTCGCCGCGCTAAACACGTAAATCAGAGACATGACAAAGAATAGTGAATTGCCGATGTGCGAATTATCCCCGTACAAAACGCCCTGCTTGAATGCGCAAAAAGATCGTCCGCATAAGCTGTTTCCCAGACCAATTTTGGTTGCGCAAATGAGAGTCAGGAAGCTCGCGCCGCGTCTAGTTTAAAATCGCCGTGTAAGTCCATATGTGTACATGCGCTCGCCACTTTTATCTCTGACCGTCTTACTGCAGTGTCGCGACCGATTCGGCAAGTCTTTTGGTGGCATGCGCTCCGTTTTTTTGGGAATCGTGCATTTTTGCAACGCTGGATCTAGATTAAATGTATGTAACGTGGGTGCCTGCATTTCTTCGTGGTCGTATACACGGCATCGTCTCCTCCATTTCAATGCTTAGGATATCTTTGTTTCTAGCACACAGCTTACACGCACCACCAGATACCAACACTCCACATGGCCAACATCATTAGGACTTCATTCCTAAGCTAAAACTTGGGAGCATTGAGGAACAGACCCATGAGAACCCCACCAATGGTGCCGGCAATGGGAATGGTCATGATCCAAGACAAGAGCAACAGACCGACTCGCTGGAAGTTTACAGCCTTCAAAATGCCATTGCACAAGCCAACACCCACTGTGGCGCCATGGATGGAGAGTCAATGATATCGCGGTATAACTTACCCTTCATGATATTGTAGCCATAAGTGATGAGACCAACGGAAATAGTAGCAGAGAGAACAGCAAGTTGCCAGACATCGACTGGGGCCTTGACCTGGGCAGCGTTGCCGGTATTCCAGGCACCATAGATGACAGCCCAGGGTCCAACCGAGTTTCCAATGTCGTTAGCACCGTGAGCAAAAGACGCAGTGCAAGCTGTCAAGACCTGAACGAACGAGTAGGTGTGTTCCACCTCGTTGGGATACTTCTCGGCAGCGGCATACACTCGCTTCATGCGCTCACCTTCGGGGGTACCCTCAATACCGGTCTGGGCAGCATGAATGTCGTAGTGAACACCATAGAGGAGTCCGCAAACAATCAAGGCTGGGAGTCTCTTCGCAAGGATCTTCATGTTGCGGAATTCGTAAATCTGGCCAGCGCCCATGGGGTTGTCACGCAGGGTTCTCATTGCCCAGCCCAAGGGTCCACGCTTCTTCATCAGTTTGGCGTGGAACCTGGCTTCACCTTCTTCAACGAGCTCCTTGTAGGACTTCTGCGTACCCTCAAGATTGGCAAGGCTCTCCTCGTTGGCTTTGCGAGTCTCAGGCCCAGATGTTGTGGTAGAGTGCTTGCTGTTACCAGATTCATCCTCGGCAGTCAGCTTAGGAGAGTCAGTGACGAAGTCTTCTTCCTCATCATGCTGCACGACAGCATAATTGGGAACGTTGGCACGTTCCACGTGCTCGGGTGCAGATCGCTTGAAGAGAGCCGGGCCGTAAATGAACATCCACCACTTGACAGTAGGGTCCTTTTTGATGACTTTAGCATGAACAAATGGGACAAAGAAGATGGCGGATAGAATAGCTACACCACCGCCAGTCCCCATGGTGACAGCCGCAATGTACCAACCGGGCTTCTTGTTGAGGCCAAGATGCGGTGAGCCCTTGTACACGATAGATAGCGTGCAAATAGTGGCGGCAATGAAGAAGAAAAATGGCGATGTGTAGACGGCCCAGGGAACAGGGTTCTTGCGCATGTGAACCACCAACTTGACCAACATGAAGATGGCAGCGGCAAAACCACCCGAAATGATGGGCGCCATGCCTAGGCCGGCGAAAATAGCACCAAGACCCTTTCCATCATTCCACCCCCATTGGACACCAGAGGCGCCGACCGTGGCGACACCAACACCGGCGACGGCAGAAATCAGGGAATAGGTGGAAGAAACGTGAGCAGAGTGTCGAGTACACCACATCACCCAGGAGGAAGCAGCAGCAAGGGCGCAAGTAAACGCAAGCATCTGGACTCCAGCATTGTTCTTGAAGGCTGAGCTGGGGATAATGCCGTTCTTGATGGTTTCCGCGGTACGTGCGCCGACAGTGATGGCGCCAAGCATTTCGAATACAGTGCCAAGAATCATGGCCTGTCGATATGAGATCGATCTCGACGAGACACTGGTTGCCCAGGAATTGGCAACATCATCTGCCACGCGACAGCCATGGTTAGTTGATCGAGTATCCCAGGGTCCAAGTGTTCTGCCAAGGAAGTGGCTTGGTCTTGGCTGTACTTACTTGCACCATTGTTATATGCATCGAGCAGTGCAAAAAACGTGCCAATGGCAAAGACGTAGTCGTACTGGTGAAGAGTTGGCATTTTGAAGGCCTGGGGAGAGTTCCTCGGTAACAAAACCCTCGTTTTGCCGACAAGTGAGAACAACAGGGACTTGACACTCTGCAAAATCGCGAAGCCCAGAGCCACGTTCATGACACGGGTTCCCTTCAGCTTTTAAGCCTTCTCTTCGACTGTACAACAACACCTCCGGAACTCTGACAAGGACCCAGTTACGGTGGCTGTCAGGTCGGCTACATGTCCCATGCCGTGTCCCCTCTATCGCCCCGAGCTGACAGAGACGTGCAGGATATCCCGACACAAGGCCGGCGTGAAGATCGCACAATCCCATATGCGAGTATACACGAGGTACGCTGCATTGTCTGTTATTTGCTATTAAGCTTGACACTTGGTGTGTATGTATGCTTATCAATAACAATGATGGGTCATTGGCCGTTGATGGAGGTGTGGAGGCTGTTGAACCCGGCCCCCTGGCTCCGAGATCCTATCAAAATAACTGAACCACACACGTGGGGGATGTGCAAAGCATCTCCAGCACAAAAAAGTCCCCTTCGAGATGACAGAAGGTCCCCCAGATTGGGCGCGGGAAACAAGGGTCCCAAGCCACATAATTCGACTCTTGTCCAATGTTGGACATCGAACCCGCGTCCAGTCTGCATGATTCCGATGGACTAGCACAGAGTGAAGACCGAACGGTGGGCCTGGTCGTTCGTCGTACGAGGGACTCATCAGTCTGAAGTTGGCACACGTGCGATACTGCCCAAAGCGAGTTTTTGGTGGTTCGGCGCAGGTTCCACGGATTTTGAACAGCGACACGGAATTAAGAGGGAAAGATCGTAGATCAACTCGTGTTTGCAAGATGTTGAAAGCTTGGAGAATCATGTTGGGTTAGGGTAACAACATTTTAGTAGGCAGCTTGCGTATTAGTGAGCCGATGGTCTGACCGTCCGCCGCTAGTACTTTGTCAATCCCAGCTCGCAGAATTATTAACCATTGTTGGCGTGCGAGCAGCTGGTGCGGACATGGATACGATGTGAGAAACAGTTCAGGTGATGAGACATTTCGGATCTACTTTGTACGCAAAGACAGACGGCTCGGTATTCGGCAAAGATCCATAAAAGCCCCTCTTAAAGATTGGAACGGAAGTGGATTTTCCGTCAATATCACGGAAATGATTTTTTAATGAACATTCTTCGACTTATGTCCGTACTTCCATAAAGCGTCCACGTGGGGCAAATGTGTCGCTAGGAATATCTCCATTTCGCCGCTGAGAGGATTCAACAAAGCGTGCTAATGACGGGCGAACTGGGGCAGCGCACCTGGCGAAATGACGGAATCCCCGTTGGGGCCTGTCAGACCTGGATTGGGACTGGATGCAAAGGCGCCTGTCCGCAACGAGCGAATCTCTTTTTTGCTTTTCATCAAACTACTCGAGCAACGCCTTTTTGAGACTGCTTGTTCAACTTCCGATCAGCCATTGAAACCTCACATTTAACGAGATAGGAAAACGTGCCCCGAGACTGCGGCATGAGCCGGCCCACGTTGGCCAGATCAACGGTGGCGGGATCGGCTCGATGACCAGTTCATGCAGCGGAGATATAAATCCAGCTGTGCCTCAAGAGCTGATCACAGAGTCTACGATCGATCCAAGGCCATAGATTGTCGATGTAGGCTGTGTCATATGTCTCAAACATCGTTAGAACGGCGCGGCGCAGTCATCGATCGAGGGTTGGCAAGACTGCAAGTCGGCAGGCAAGTGCGAGCTCCTAGAGTGCGTGTAGATTGTTGGCGGCGACTCTGTAAAAGAACTTAGTCCAAAGAAAACCTCGAGCCGGACCGACTTGTCCCGACTTGCGATCATCCATGTGGATGCAGCTGCTATTTGCCCACGACCAACAGAACATGTTGGGTGCGTGTTGGTACGGCCAAAGCCGCCATTTTTTTGCTGACATAGCGACCTCTTTAAATAGGTAGTCGCTGTGTTTCACGTCCCATTGTCGCAAGCTCGTGTATTCACACCGAAAATGGCCATGTCGCCAAAGTCGATTGATGATGCGACCGCTAAGGCGGGCAGGGAAGCTGTCGATGAGCAGACGGGATGGCCAACACTGAAGTGACCAGTGCTGGGTTCCCCGACTTCAGTCTGGTCCTCCAGCAAGCAGCATCAAGGCGCCTGCCTAATTTTAGCCCGCAACGGGGGAGCTGGGGTGGGGCCTGACAGCTGATGGCTGATTACTGGCGCTGGCACTGGCGCTGGCAACACTGGGCAGGCAGGAGCAGCCATGGCTGGTGGGCTGGTGGAGTCTGGTGGGCTTCCCGCTTTGGCTGGCAATTCTCCTTGGTCTGAGCTTCCTGGTGTAGACGCGCGCTTGCAACCAACCAATCCCGTCCCTGCCTTCGGCCAACACTCGACCATTCTCGATCAACACAGTTCTCCAAACATCCAGTCAGCTACCTTTTGACTCCCACGATGCGCACGGCGAACCTCTCTTTATATATAGATTCCCTCAACGGAGCTCAGCGTCTACCATGACCCACTACCGCCGAGGCTCGCCCATCCATTCGCCCAACGCTGGTCTTCCAAGTCAGTCTTGACCAAATCGAGCATCCTCTAGCGCACATGGCCATACGCGGGATCGCGTACCTGCATCAAGATCTCATAGCTCGACACTTCTTCAATTGTAACCCTTTTTTTTAAACATGGCGTTGAGCAGGGACTAGCTTGGAAGATTTAAGGCTTGCCACAAGCGCAAACTTCCTCAAGTTGACCTAGCTTGCCCTGCAGCTTCCCCTCCTCTAATTTCCAGGCGCCGGGCTTTGGACGTCTATTTGGGGACATGGCGTCAATGAATCCGCGTGGATGCAGAGAGACCCTCCAAGTAGGGTTTCGTGTATGAGCAAAACCAAGAGATGACGGCACCGTTCGGACAAACTCTTCAATCGTCGTCCCCACCATGCTCGGTCCATGCGACAAACGCTGCCCTGCTCTCCTGGCCCAAGCCGGTTCTCTCTGGCTATCTTCATCAAAGCCGGATCTGCAGGTCCGAAATGTCGAGGCTCTAGGAACGGCAGCCCTCCATTATCAATACCTAGTGCAACTCAACCAAAGTCAGACACTTTTCGCCGGCAAGAGGCGTCGTCCCTTTCTCAAACGTCTTCCGCAGCCGCCCTACCGAGTACAGCGCTTGCTCAGACAATATCCTTCCTTCTGTCCCCTGCCCATTCTTCCCCCTTACGATACGTTTTTGGGTAGTTTCTGTAATTGTACACGCTGCTCCGGCTCTCTTGCATTCTCGGGCCTCCGTGCTCGCCTACACATTAACCGCCACAGCTTTGTCCTCTTAACCGCCGGGCCGCACCCAGATTTCCCCTGGGCCAATATCATCGACCCATTTCCCAACAAGTCGACATTTTGGACACGGCGAGGTCGTTTCACTTCCATTTTCGTCGTGTGGGCTTGGTTTCATCTCTACAGCTGCCCATCGCGGCATTGGTCTTCATCTTTTCTTCATCGTGGCGATGGAGCTTGTCGTCGTCTCAAGATCTTAAAGCTGCTTCATGTCCCCATCGTTTGAGGCCAGGCCAGCTTGTTTCGTTTCTCCATCATCTATCTCCTTCTTCCTTTTTTGAGCGGCTCTAGTCTGTTTTCGGACATTTTGCCATTTTGTTCTCTATCTCCTCATCTCTCGTTCCACCGCCAGCTTTGAACGGTCGTTTTCGGGTCACTCTCATCCTGCGGTCTCTTCCACCTCGCCTCTCACTTGCATATTGGCCCTTGTCCACAAGACGGCTTTTTCCTCCTTTTGACAACACCGTTCAGTCTTTCTTCTCATTATCATTAGTGCTGCAGGGAAGCACATGCACAGCTACCAAAACAATCGCTTCAGCTTTCTGCTATAATCGATAATTTGAGCTACTGCCAAGCCAGCTGTAGCACGAACACAACGAGCCGGCCTCGTGAAATTTGCATCAGATCAAGCTTTCCTTCCAGTCTAGAACATTATCTCCCATCACCAAACCTTATCATAATGCCTAAACACCATCGCTCAGCGAGTGGATCTCATCACCACTACGCAAACCAGATGTCGAATGCCATGGCTACCTCTTCCATGTATACCCAGCAACCTCAACGCATCCAGGTCCCCCCTAGCTATTACACCATCCCACCCGGTCCAGACTCTGCCTCTCTACAGGTATCTGCTGCTGCTCAGCAGGCCTCATATGATGCATATGCTGCTGAACCTCCAACTCTGCCGCCGACCCAGCACCGGGCATCTTCAGGTGCTTGGACGGTGCATGACGACAACCAGCTCGTCACGGCAAGAATGCAAGGGCTGAACTGGAGTCAAATCAAGGACGCCTACTTCCCCAACAAGAGCGCCAATGCGTGCCACAAGCGTCACGAGCGCCTCATGGAGCGCAAAGGCGCAGACGACTGGGACACTCGCAAGCTTCAGCAACTGGCCAAGGAATACATGGGAATGCGAAAGGAGATTTGGAGCGGACTTGCTGCTCGCACTGGTGAAAAATGGAATGTTGTCGAAGCAAAGGCAAGCTTCTCAGTCTGCCAGACTCTTTTCACATGTTGTCCAAACAGAACCACGCTTCATGTATACAACAAATTACTGACAAAAACTTGTTCCAACACACAGTGCATGTCCAATGGATTGAAAAATCTACAAAGTGCAGCTCGCGCAGCCTCGCGCCGCGACCGCCTTGAGACAAGCTCTCAGATCACAGGGTATGACGACGACAGCGGCATTTCCGGCATCGGCCTGACTCCTGTTGATGAACTAAACGCATCCTACAGCAGTCCTGAGACGGGCTCCTCGGCCGGCGCGGCGCATTCCTTCACCTCAAGTTCTGCGGCATACGGCGTCGGCTACCAGCTCCATGGACACGCTGCCGCGACGCAAACGCACTTGCACCCTCCCGGCGGTGATCACGGTGCCTACAGTATCAACGCATACGGCGCATCCTACGGCGGTCAACACCACGGTTACTCCTCCAGCGTCAGCTCAACAGCAAGCATGGGGCACAGGTACGCCTCGCGCGGAAATAGTCCGTATATCGACGGTCAAAGGTTATCCAATGCAGACATGGGAATCGATAGTCTGGTCAACCGATCTGGCGGCAGAAGGGGGTAGAGTCTGCCGAGATCACCTCGCTCATTTCTTCGATTTTGACACAAACATGTGTCCACGCATCTTCTTACCACTCGTTCACCTTTTTTACTCCCTTACAGTCCTTTCCCCCAACACTCACTCTACAATACCAGGCGTTACGGAGCACGCATCATGATTTGAGTCCGAAGCAGACAAGGCAGCCAGGCCTTACGAATGATGAAAAAATTTCTTTTGTGTTAGAGCAGAAGCACTATTGTGCAGTGCAATGCAGTCATTCCCTACCATATCTGAATCTTTAATAGCATGGAGGCTGCGTATTGTTTATTTGACGAGCAGAGTGACTCTGCCGTGTACACTAGATAGATTTCGTTGAGGCTGTTTTTGTCTAGTTAGTCATTTAATATCAGATTGATATTCGTTCACTTGTTCTCAATCTCATGGTAAATGTGACGAGGTCATGCCTTACGCTAATAGTATATTTGGTTCCTCTTAGTTCCTATCCTCGGTCCATTGTAGGTCTCATCTCCTTCCCCTCTACTACCTCAATATATACATGAGATAGATTTCGTTTTATGGGTTTGTCTAGTGAATAATTTAATATCAGATTGATACCTAAACACTCGTTAAAATGAACTTGTGGTAATGCGACGAATTCATGCCTGACACTAATAGTACATTCGATGCCTTACTTCCCATCCTCGATCCATCGCAGGTCCCATTCCAATTTCCCTCCACCAATAAGTCCCTCATGCATCCAACGCAGCATAATATTACATCCGGACATCTATAATACATCCAGCCCATCACTTCAAAGAACAAGCCTTCCTCGCCACATTCGCCGCCGTCATGCTCGCCATCTCCTCCAGCTCCTCGTCCTCCCACTCCCCATCATCACCCACGACACTCTTCCACGCACGGCTCCACATCCCCTTCTTATGAAGCAAAGCCAGTATCATCACACCCGGTAAATGCCAAACGCTCGCCCAGAACAGACCACGCGCACTGCCCTTGTTACCCTCATATTTATAAAACTGCACGGCCTGGCGAATGAGCCATATGTTCACGGGCAGACTGGTCAGTGCGAAGGACCAATCTGTTACGCCGGCGGCGCAAAGACCGATGCAGATGGGCAGGAAGACGAGGCTGTAGCGGAGGGCGACGCGGGAGTTGCGCGCGGGATTGGTCCATGCTAGCATGCGGAGGCCTGCTGCTTTGTATTCTTCGCGGATGGACCAGCTTAGGGCCATGAAGTGTGGGAATTGCCATGCGAAGAGGAGACTGGCCAGTAGCCAGCCGCCGATCGAGGAGCCGTCGCTGGCAAAGAGTAGTTCGCGCCATGATCCGTCGTTGGTGGCTGCTTCTCCTGCTGCGGCGGCCCATCCCATTAGCGGGGGGATGCCGCCTACTACGGCACCGATCCATGTGTTGAGGACGGTGTAGGCCTTGAGAGGCGTGTAAATGCCCGCGTAGAGAACGATGTTGGAGAGACCGAGGAACGAAACGGTGGGGTTGACGCCGAAAAATAAGGCGCCAACACCGACACCCCCTGCGAGAATGGCGAATAGCGCAGCTACCCTCGGCGAAACCAGTTTGCGAACAAGCGGGCGATTCCTAGTTCTCGACATTTTCGCATCGGTAGACGGCTCGTACAGCATATTGAGGGTATTTGCGCTTGCAGAGCAGAGCGCCGTTCCGGTCGTCAGGAAGAGAAGAGTCAGGGGACTCAGGCTGGGGGTTTCGGTCATGGTGGGCGTGAGCATCTCCGGGACGGGGTATAATGCGTAGGGAGCCATGGCTGTGAGGACAACGAGGACTGTGAGTCGGGGTTTCGATAACGACAAGAACGTTGAAAGGGTTCGTCGGAAGGAATGTGCGGGCTGCGCGGCAGCTACGTTTGTGAGAATGGTAGAGGCATTGGCCGGGAGGGTGCCGTCTGCCGAGGAGGTTGAGGCGTCGGTCGTTTCGGGATTATTTGCTTGTTTTCGAGCCTGTCGCCTGCGATGCGGGGGGATAGTTGAAACCAATTGAGGGCCATCTTGGACGTTTGCTGTAAATGTGCCCGTCGTTTGCGTCCGGGCATGGTTTGTCGATGTAGAAGTCGAGGTGGATGTCGGCCGCCTCGGTCCGGATCTGAAGATGATGGAGTCGAGGCAATTGGATCGGTCGAACACGCGATTTGACAAGAAGAAGCTAGCAGTCTTGCGCGGCGTGGCAAATACGGCATTGCTACTCTGAGAAGCTTGCGAGCTCCGCGTCGAGGACAGCCATTGCGAGGGCTGTTGGCGTCCAAGGATGGGAACGCTGTGGAAGTCGACCGCCCGGCGAGTTAAGAGTTGTGGTGGCCTCATGGTCGCCTGCTGCTCGCGAGCATGGCGATTGCTGCGAGGCTCAGTCCACGAAGCAAACCTGGAGGATTACTGGTGTTCGTGGAAATGCAATCGCGTGGTGGTTGGATCCGTCGCAGTGGGCCATTTTTTTCTTGGATCGTCACCTGTCAGCCTCCCACCGTTCAAGGTACGTCCCTGATTGTTGTATGTACCACGTGGGGGGTCATGTGATGCCGGCCACAGTCACCCTCGAGATGAGCTTTCTTTGCACTTCATGTCCAACATGGATAATCTTAATTCAATGTGTATTATGATTATTCATGTATGTTATAAAGAGTATTTGAGTGTCTTCTAGGGATGGCTTCACTCCGGACGGTCACACGGATCCCGCGCCTAGTCAAAGATGGTGAGCATGCGGCCCAACCCAAATGCGGAGCTCCGACTCAAGACAAGCAAGAAAGAGACAGAGAGAGCTCCAAGTTGGAACCCGGCTGCCTGGCCGAACCCGTTCTAGACTGTTTCCCACGGCTAAATGTACCGCCTTCTCAGGGTCTCAGTCAACCTCGCATATTAGAGGGCATCTGTCCACGATTTGCAACATTCTTTTCGCAAACCATAATAAAATAGCAAAAATCTATATCTTAACACGCCCATTGTGAAACTCCATCAACTTCCATCATGCCATCCTTGCTGGACCTCTTACGGCAAACATGCCAGGTCGACTGTGACACTATGGACGCCCAAGGTAACTTACAACAGGTCCAGCTCTATATACAGACAAGTTCTAATCTATATGCACAGTGGTAGAGAAATTGGGTCCCTTCATCGACTGCACCTCCAACCAGGTAAACGATATCAAATAATGCATTATTTTGTTAGTTATCACTAATTCAAGTAGGCGATTGCATACTTCGAACTCACCAAGCTGGACGCTCAAACCCATACACCCTATCACCAAACCCTCATCACAGAAGCCAAAGCCGACGCCGCTGGTCCCCTAAACCACCTCCAAGCTACCCTACCTCAGGAAGAATTCGTCGTCGAGATTCTCGTAAGTCGTCCCATGTCATCTATCTCAATAATAGCTAAGAAACTCCAGATGGTCAAGTTACAGCTGCGCTTCCTGCAAACCACAACAGGATACATACACGTCCAAACAAATCCCAAACTCTCCTACGCAACAGATGCAACAGTTCAAAACGCAAAGCGTAAGCAAAATCTCCCCACAACAAACGTCATTGTCATGCTAAGGCACTTTAAACCCAGGCATCGTCGACATCTTCAAAGCGCTAGCACCCAGCGCTGACCCAAAGCGAGTATGCATCAAAATCCCCGCCACATAGGAAGGGCTCCAAGCATGCCGAATCCTCGAGTCAAATGGCATCGCAACCCTTGCCACGACCATGTTCTGCATGGAGCAGGCTTCTCTCGCCGCGGACGCAAATTGCACATACATTGCTTCGTATGTCAATGAACTGAAGGTTCATTTTGAACCAAAGTGAGTGAACTCTCTACACTGACCAACTTCATGGTTTTTCACAGTCGCGAAAGCAATGTCTGACACGCCGATGCAGCTATGTTGATAACAACAAGGCATTCGACTTCTGCCGCCAAGCTCAAGCTTACTACCTGAAGAACTCTTGCCGTACGCAAGTTCTAGCCGCGTCGTTGACATCCATCGACGAAGTAATGCAGTTGGCCGGCATTCAGCACATCACCATCGCGCCAAAACTGCTAGATGAACTCGCGGCAACAGACGCATCGTCGTGGAACGGGAAGCTTGGTGAATACTTTGCGCAAGGCCCAGCGGACAACTCTTGGGAGACAAAGGACTATAAAACCCTTGTGAAAGACGAGAGTGCATGGAGACTTGCCTTTACGAGGAGTGGCTTTGGAACAAGCGAAGGCAAGATCATACAAGCTATCAACTACTTTTCTGATTTTTAGGAGAAGATAGAAGATTCGGTCAGATCGCATCACGGCTGAGACAAGATGGCTGGATAGGTTGACAACCTTGAGGTATTGCTTCGAACAACAAATTGTCTAATTTGCGAGGTCATACCTCTCGCATTAAATATCCTCCCTCAAAACGGGGCACCAAAGTTTTAAATACACGAAATAACTCCTGAAAACTCCAAGCCCAAAAGCCGTTGAATCCCGATCCATATGTCCAGCCTGCAAAGCTCCATTCACAAGCACTCGATAGCTTTGAGGAGCACATCCACGCCTTTATCGCCGATATCTCCCTTACCGCCAAGCAGATTACCCACGTCGCTGAGAACTCCAAGAGGAATGTAGCAACCCGTCTTTGCCTTCTCCAGACTTTCCTTGAGCCGACTGGTGTGCTCCCAGTCCCGCGCAGCAGCCTCGGCTCTCTCGATTACGCGATTAGAAATGCCACACATGGCAGCGCAGTGCATGCCAAAACTACCCTCCGCAACGCCGTCTTCAAGCTTGTAGAGAAACGTAATCTTTCGTTCCTCTTCGTTCACGTGAATCTGCATCCTCTTCTCTTGGATCTCTGGGTGGTTCTCAAATTCGGTAGCCAGGGAATGGTAATGCGTGGCGAAAAATCCGACACACCCAATATGCGTAGCAACGTGGTGCAAGACGGCCTGAGCTACAGCCACTCCATCGTAGGAACTTGTGCCTCGTCCGAGCTCATCAAGAATAACAAGTGATCGTGGTGTCGCTTCTGCGAGGATCTTCTGGGTTTCTGAAAGCTCCACGAAGAAGGTGGACTGCGCCGCGAAAATGTTGTCATTGGCTCCAAGACGCGACATGATGCGATCGACAGGTGTCAGTCGAGCAGACACCGCCGGTACGTAGCATCCAATTTGTGCCATAATGACAGCCACACAAGACTGTAAAAGTTAGCTTCTCAAGTTTTTCCTGTGTCAAAAAGTTCGCATGACTTACCATTCTCAAGACTGTAGACTTTCCAGCCGCATTGGCACCTGTCAATAGATTGATTTTTGCTTGCTCGCCACCGAGTTTGATGTCGTTGGGGATAAAATCGTCTACGGTGGTCATGCATGGATGACGAAGCTCTTCGAAGTCGACAAAGCTGCGGTCCTCGTCGAAGAATTGCGGCCTGCATGCTGGTTGGCCTATGGATGACGAGGCTTTGGCCAGACTTACAAGACAATCAAGCTGGGCGATAATCTTAATTGCCAGCAGCCATGTATTGTAGTCGACGTCGAATTTCTTGAAAAGACGCAATGCGATTTCTCGCACCAGCTGTGAGTGCAGCTCCTCGGCCTCCTGAAGTTCTCGAACCAAGTGCGTCAGCTCAGGGAAGTACCATCGCTTGACGTCCTTGGTGGCAGACATTTGCCGCCAACTGGAAGGCACCTTGACGCTCTTCGGAGTTTCCATCTGGTAGATTTCTTTGCCCACATCAGTGTACTTTAAAGTTCGGCACTTGAGTTCCCCCTTCTTTTCACTCAACAAATCACTCAGCTGGTTCTTGATTTCATCCATGCGACTCAGGCTGTCGTCGAAATCGGGCTCGATACCCCTTTCGGGGATCAGAATCTTTTCTTCTCGGGCCTTTCGTCGGTCGAAAGCGCTCTTCCAGTAGCTCAGCGGTTCGTCGAGATAAGGCATAGACGAGATAAGGCGGTCAACTAAGCCGTTACCTCCTCTGAACGCTGAGAGAAGGCTCATGGTGTATTCTATCTGCTCAAAGCCCTCGAGCACGCGCACAAAGTCTTCCGGCTTGCAAGCACCAGCATGGATGCGAGAGATCAACCGTTCCAGATCGGGCATTTTGACGAGCTGAGATGAGAATTGCTCACGAACTGTTGGGTCGGCATTAAGCATATCCACGGCGTCCAACCGCTCATTGATTCGCTCAATGTCACACAAAGGATGGGCTACCCATTGTCGAAACAGTCGCTTGCCGAATGGAGTGATGCATCGGTTTAGGAGGTTGAACAATGTTCCTTCGGAAGAGCCGTTGGATGAGTTTGTGAACAGTTCCAAGTTCATCAAAGTCTGTCCGTCTAGAATGAGAGTCCCGTTTTTCTGAATCGGGCTGTATCGCTCAAAGTTCCCTTGCGAGAGCAGTGGACGCTCCAGTTGCAAAAACTTCAGGTATGAGACCAAAGCTCCCATGGCCGACATCACCAGATCATCATCTTTGAACTGCTGGAGCACCTCTGGCCACGCATCCTCTTCTGACTCGGCGGCAGAGAAGTAATTGCCGCATTTAAGTTCGCGCCGCGATGTATCGGCGTCCCAAAACTCAACGCCAGGTTTCAAGTGTGTCCAGATCGTAGTCGGGCTGGTATTATTCTTGAGGATTCGTAGAGCTTTGGTAGAAAGTTGCGACTTCTCCAAGAGCAGTTCTCGTGGACCAATCTGTGCCACGAAAGTCTCGAACTTGGTGCGATCGACGTCATCCACGAAGCCTGAGAGCTGGAATCGTCCCGTAGCGGTGTCTGCAAAGGCAATGCCGAAATACGGCACGTCATCTACCACAGACTCCTTAATCGCGACACAATAAGCAGCCATGTCATCTTGAAGCATGCCGCCGTCAACCAGTGTACCAGCGGTCAGCACACAGGACAGCTGACGGGAGATGACTTTGTCCGCCTTCTTGCCGCTCTTGTCCTGCCGCTCTCGCATTTCCTTCCCGAGATTGGTCTCCATCTGGTCCACTCTCGCAACCTTGTATTGCTTCGCGATAAATTGGTTGACCCAATGATCCAATGAGCTCTCTGGAACACCAACCATTCGCATGTTGACTCTGTCCGTCATCTTGAAGTCGAATTCTTGGTGGCCAATGGTAGCGTCATTTTCATAGAGCTCGTAGAACTTGCCCTTTTTGAAGAACACAATTGTGTCCCACAGATTCTGCTTGATCTCCCAGTACTGCTTCTCAAATGGAGAGAACTTGTTCCACGCCATGGGAGGAATGAAGATGGTTCGAGGGTCATACTCCGGATCACTTGGTAGCCGCTTCTCTTTGTCACGAATATTGGCCAACCATGGATATCGGTCTTCAGGTTCCTTTGTGTAAGCCTTCTCCTTGTGTTTGGGGTCTTTGACCACGGTTCGCTCGGCAGGTGCTACCACTGGTTGCTTGTCGGCTGCTTCGGGGTCGTAACTCCATTGGGAGGTGGTGGATGTCGTGGGAATCTCAGTCATGAGTTCGTCGTCCAAGTCAGCAATTGGAGAGTTATCCTCCACTTGGGCTGGAGAAGAAACATTAGACCGCTTTCGGGCCGTTTGTGGTTTCGCAGGTCGCTTTCGTTTTTTCGACTGTCGGCGATCATCCTCTGAATCTTCCGAGGCAATGAAGTCGTCCATGTCCTCTAATAAAAAATCAGTATCGGAAGATTTAAAAGATTTATCTTTCTCGTCGAAACATACCATCGTCGTCAACTGCAGAAGCTGCATCATCTTCGTCATACTCGTCTTCGTCTTTCACTACGGGACGAGCGACTCCACGTCGTCGTTGTGTTCTGTTACCGTAACTGAAAGGCTCTTCGTCATCGGACGATTCGGCATACGAAACGACCTTCTTGACCTGCATTTGATGCATTAGCCAAGAGTTCACAGTGAGTGCATCCATCTCCGGAAATGTGTCGTGGTCACTGAGTGTGCGTGTGGATGGTGGGGGAAAAGAAATGGTGATCTAACCTTGCGCGAGGGACTGCTCCCGGCCACGGCCTTCGGGGTAGCTTCGTGCTTACTTTTCGCACTTGGCTTCATTGTCGTCGGCGAAAGCAGTTTGGTTTTGGTTGACTGAATAGTGGAAGCAGGATCGGCATTCTCCTGCGAGCTGGGCGGCTCAATGACGTCGCTGCTAGGAACAGGCGTGGAGAGCTTAATGGATGGCTTTGGATTGGGCAGAGAGTTGGCTTTGGTGGTCTCTTGTAGACACGAAGAACGTTGAGGATCGGGAGAGACCTTATCGCGAGCGGTGGGCGAAGATGCAGGTCCAGGAGACGACTTCTGGAAGAAGGACATGATGGATCGCTGCTTCGCCGAAGAACTGACGGGGACAGCTGGCTTGGTTGCCGACCTCGCAGGGGTGCGAGCTGTGCTCGCCTCTGCTTTGTCGCCCGCCATGGTATATCTGTTAATTGACTCTGATGGAAAGTCGTATTACTGAAATGGACTGAAGCTCGTTCTAGACGCTTTCGAGTGCTCGCAGGAATCTGCACGTCCAGCAGGCTAATAGTGGATTTAAGGCTAACAATGATCGATTGCAACTGGAAAACACGACTGCATGTCAAATTATACAAGTTCGAGGTGAATGAAATGGCAATGAAGGTAGAATAGACACAGGAAAGGGGAAATTGATGTGGTAGTGAAGACTAATGGTGTGATAAATGATAAAGTCGAGAATCCCAGTCCCGCGTCGCGCGTAAGGCGCGTTGAGGTGCAGATACGGCGGGCCGGCAGTCGCGTAAAGTGGCGGTTCTGCAGACTCGGGTCGCTCCTGCCTGGATCACTCTCGCGACCCTCGTCTTGTACCAGACTCCACATATCTCCTCTCGCCTCGCTTTTGTGTTACCCTAGATCCTCGTTCTCCCCGAGTCCCAACGTTCGATCGATGAAATGTTTGCTGAATTCATGTTGACGTATGAATTAACTCTCAGGTAATATTGACTATTTAATCTATGACGCTGCCAGCAGATATTTGTAGTATAATGGCTACTACCTACGTGCGCTCTGCTCCGATGTTCGCCTCCAGGATGGCATTTGCAGACAGTCTTATAGATAACTGACTAGAAGGACAAACTCATATGACGACAACGGATGATTTACCAACTAGCGACCCATAAGATGGGATCATTGAAACACACATCATACTTCAATAGTATTCTCGGTCACTTAGGTAAAGCATTTCAAAAGACATATTCAGTCTATTCAGGGGATGAGGACCGTAAGGCTCTATCACATTCGATCCCTCGCTTTTCAAAAGAAAAATAGCATTTGACGCATGCTGATCCTGTCTGAACCCATTCATAGATCGTACCAAGACCATAAATTATTAGAAAAGCAGCATCCGCGCTGTAAATTACCATCCCAATTCTGACAAAAAACTCAAAGCAACCATGTCCCCCGTCTCAATGCACAGTTAAATCCCCTATGCCTTCACTGGCGCAGTATTGTACCCCGGAGCATTGTTGTAAGCCGGCGCGTTGTTGTACACAGGCTGAGGCTGAGTAGGCGGAACATAGTAGTTGGCAGGCTGTTGAACGTAGGTAACAGCATTAGTTCGTCGGGCACGGCTGCGCTTGACGAGGTAGACGATGAGGAGAATCCAGGCGACAAGCTTGAAGATGCCAGCAATCACGAAGCAGGCGACCGAGCCCCAGAACAGACCATCGTTGCCGCTTCGGTAGTAGTAGCGGTAGCGACCATATGTCGACGTGTAAGTCGAGTAGCTCGAAACCCAGGCGCCCATGAGACCACCACCGACGATGATAAAAACGATGAACAGGATGAAGAAGGACAGCGGCCACCACTTTGACATTCTCTTCTTCTCGGGCACGGGCTGAGGAGCCTGGTACTGCATGGTGCTTTGCCCGTAGGAGTTGTTGACTGGGTACGACGACATTTTCGGTTTCTGGGTTTTGCTTATTGTGGCTTATAAGGAGATAGTGAGTGCACTTTAATACTCGCTCACACTTTACGAGTGAGGAAAGGAAAGAGAAAAAAAGAAGAAAAAGATGACCACCGAAATCTTAGATTTCTGGGGGACAAGGGGCCGCTTATGAGCAAAAAACCCAGTCATAAGCATAAAGACGCCCACAAATTCAGCCTTGCGGCTCTTTCTTATTTCGACCTAAGAACACGAAAACCACGGGCGTAAGCAGGGATTCAGCCCTGCCGAACCAAAGTAAGGCCTAGCCTAATTTCAATCTGGGCCGTTAAGGGGGGCCACAACACCTTGTCGTGCTTGTCTACTTGCTGACAGGCGACCGCCGTGACTCTGCTCAGCCGCAGCTAGGAGGAATAGGATTAGTGTCAGATTTTCAGCTTTGGCGCCACGATGGCTTCGCCCCCTACCACTTTGTATGTACCCTTGGCGCGTAGAGACACGTCGTTTACCTGTCCTTGGCGATATGCACGCCTCAACAGCCGGTTAACTCCTATTTGTTCTCAGATTCCAATAAATGGCCTAATTCTGTGACTTGTCGTTGCAATACATTTATAGTCCACGCTAGTTCGTGTCGTCCATGTGTACTGGGTAGACTCGGCAGTCGGTGCAGTCGTCTCTCGCTTGCCCGCAATTTTTTTCCTGTCGATGCGGAGCACTTTGGATGGGGTCGCTCCATATTACTTCCCAAAATCAGTTTGATTGCTCAATGCTCGTATTTCGGATTCATACAAGTGGTGCCGCTTTGCGCCAAACCAAAAAGAAATAACGTTTTTTACTACGACCAGAATGTCATTGTCGCTGACTCTTATTATGCAGATCAATCTAACGACTCAACTTCGTTCTGGATTGCGCTTGTATGCCAATCATCTTATTTGCCCATTTTCTGAACGACCCAACCGACCCATTTTCCGATGCAAAGAAGTGCCAGAAATAACCAGTATCTTAACGCCCGTGCTATGACCTACTTTGACATTCTTCCGTGATCCTTTCCACATCCTCATCGCTCTCGGTTCGCTTAATTTATCGTAAGCCTTTACTGCCTCTTGCAGTGTTGTGTCAGGCTTGCAGAGCTGCTCTGCTAGGTCTTGCGCGTCGTGCAATGCTAGGTTGGCACCAAAACCTGCAAATGGGCTCAGTGCGTGATTGCTGTCGCCGATGAAGATGACTGGCATGTCATTGATATCGTCGTGGCAAAAGGACTTCTTGTCTCGTCCATTGATGCACATGACTGTGAGGATCAGTTTGTTGCACCATGGTTGGGAATGGTTCTTGAAATAAGGATCCAAGTTCGGAACCTCGCTTGATGACCGCGCGACGTTCTTCCTGGATAGAGGATGAACATACCTCCTTGACTTGTTGGTCCTCCTGGTGACCAACGGCCCATATAACGGTATTTCGATCAACCGGGGAGAAGAAGCACGATACGCCTGTCCTAGCAATCATGAACCCCCAGTCTTTATCAATCGGTTTCGGAACTCCTGCAGAGAACCTGGCGAGCCCTCCTCTGAGTACTGCCCCGACGTAGTTCAGCTTGTCATGTGGTCGTAGTTGTGTTCGCACTCTGCTGTTGGCGCCGTCGGCAGCAATCAACAGGTCGCAGTCGGCGTGGTTTTCGGTGCCATCGTGGGTCTGCTTGAAGTATATCCTCAACCGACCATTCTGTAGCTTTTTAGTATTCAGACATTGGGAATTCCATTGTATGCTGTTGTTGTCACAGGATTCGACAGCCCTGATCAGGGTCTGCCTCAAGTCTTTCCGAACGATACGAATACTCGAGGTTGGCAGCCCTGCAACTGGGCGACGACGCAGACATAAGTTTTCCTTCCAGTCTGGTCCCCAGATCTTGAAAGATCCACATCCGTCCAGCCCTGATATAGCCTTTGCGAGGACTTCATCGATTAGGCCGAGCCTCTTCAAGGCTACCAGACCGCCCAAGTCGTTGTATCCCGACAGCGACAAGCTGTAGTCCTCTCCTGCTCTCCAGGTTTCTGCATCAGGGCTGTCACGATCGAAGATGACGATGCGTGGAGGATCTGTAGAATGATGCCATTGTTTGTGTATGCCAACTGCAAAGGCCAGTCCTGCTATGCCTCCACCGACGACGAAAATGGTTTTGCCCTCCAGGAGATGATGGCCCTTTTCAGCAGCCGCCATTGTACGCTCGATTTTCGTTCAATATCCGCCTTGAGCCGCTCAGGCCGGCAATCTATGGGCGTAATATCTTTCAGACTGGTGTTGGCAGTACGCAGATATATCGTTGGAGAACATAGTATTGACCAAAAGCGCGCGGCGGCGTATATTTGACCGCAAAAGTGAACAAAGGCAGTGTCCCAAAAAGGAGCGTCGTCAGATCCTCCGACGTAGCTAAAAATCAGCCACTCATTGAACAGGTCACATTCTGCGGTCGTAGCCGAAGACCCAGGTGGCATAACGGCGTTGCATTCTGCCCCGACATCACCCAATCTCTCGTACGAGAGGAGTCCTTGGTGCCCCGGCCGTCTAGTGCGCAGTGCGGGCTTTCGCCAGAAGTAATAAACTTGAGGCTAGTGGAGTAAGGGCTGAATAGGTAGGATCTGGCACCAGTTCTGACGTGAACTAAAAGCTTGCCGATGAAGCCGACGCCGCCAAATACGGAGTACGAGCAGAAGCAGCTTCAGTTGATATTGAAGCAATTAGAGGCTGGTGCGTCCACTTATTGTGTCGCAGGTTGGGGGGATCCGTGGCCCCGGGTGCGCTTTGATCGTGCATACACGTACTTTCCTAATTGGGAGGCTGCGTGCCTCAGGCAACTTGTGCGGAATAGCCAACTTTGTTACCATTTTGATTCGATTCGCACATGAACAATACTATTGTATTAATATCGCTTGCTCCTGGGTTTATCGTGTAATAATCGCTGCTCGGCCCCGCATTCCTTGAGTAGTAATATTCTTCTCTTCGGATGAAGCCGAAGAACCAGAAAGTTGGTTTCCAACAATCCAACTTCACTCTCGCACTGTGGTATGATATAGTTCCAGTGAACGTGGAAGACGAGGAGACCACCTTTGTGTGTTGCTATGGATGCTACCCTGCTACCTGCTATCAGAATTCTACTTCCGAAGCCGCATGATCATGGTACCGACTGTTCATTATAGCCTTTCCTTCAAAGTCGCTTTGTGTACGTAACCCTGTCCACATCCCCACTGAACCTGTAAATGTGTTCATTAGACCAATCCTTCGCCATATCATCACCACAGGAGTCCAAAGCACCATCATCAAGCACAGAGCCCCCATACAAATACGTAGTGCTCCGCATACATAGGCATGATGTTCATTTCCCGTCCATACGCTCCCTCACCAGTTGTCTGTGCGAAAGCTCCGGAGAAGAACAGAAGCACCAGGGTAGTACATGTTACCATCGTGCTTGAAGTCATCAGTTAGACCTAGGTAAACGTGGGTGTAAGAGCATGGTAGCAGAGCCACTTTGGCGGTGCTTTGCGTTCCCAGAGGGGAGACAAGCCGCATGAAATGCTGATTCAGGGTCCTATATTGATGGAGAATGGAACGGATGCGCTGCAATGCTCGCCTTGGTGAAACTGGGGTTTGCGACTGCCATATGACCAGTTGCAGTCTTTCTCTCGTTCATGAACAAGCAGAACTCTATCTGTCGCGCGCCCGATTGGCGAACATGGTTGTGTAGACGGCGCTGCATTCAGGCAGCTGTTGCGCCGCGGAGTCAATTACTTGCAAAACAACGAAGGCTAGTTAGCATAGAGACTATTGGTAACCGGACTCTCTGTATCAGAGAATATATGAGCAGCAGCAACTCCTGTGTCGCTATCAAGATCTGGAATATTATGTCCACTTCCCATGATTAGACCGAATTCTACATGACATTACCACCGTGCCTGATTCTATCCACTTCGAGTGCATTTGTAACTTTTCAAAGTTTGAACTGGTGATTTCCAGCTTACAAAGCAAATTAACTGTTTCCAGAAATTTACAGTGAAATTAATAAACGACCTTTCTTATTGACCGTTGTTCACACTCCTATGCCAACTTAAGCAGCATTCCAACATTCACAGTTCATCATGCGGCAATAGTGTGAGCCCGTGCCAAATACGTCGTAAGCAGTGATTACAATCCAAATATATGTAACTCATTCTATATACACTATATAATATAAAAACCATAACATCTAACACAGCACCCCATACGCATTCAAGGATTCCCAGGAGACCCATCATCCAGATTAAAGTCAAACTTAAACCCAGGAACCTTATCCTTAATCTTATTCGCACAGCTCTCCAAGTTCCCCGCGAACGAACCATCCTTGAACGCAATACTCGCGCTCCCAAAGTCATACGCAACGAGCTTATCGCGCAGTTCCAAGCTGGGGAACCCATTCCAGGAGATGATAGAAGACCTCCACCACACGTGCTTGTGGTTCTCGGGCGGCTCGTCGCCGGCGCCCTTTGAGAACCGGAAGTAGTGCGTTCCGATGGCACCGTCCTTGTTGTACACTGCCTTCATGTGCGTGCCCTCCTTGGGGATGTCCTTCCAGAGACGGGCGTCGTATTTGCCGTGGGCGGATGCGCATCCGAACTGCGGTTCGCCGTTCTTGGTCCATACTTGCAGGTGCTCCCAGTCGTATTGGTGGCCGATGCAGACGCGGTCGCCGATGTCTTTCTCGAAGAAGTAATCGTATAGGTAGGCGCACCAGCCATTGTTGCACCGTTGGCGGGAGTAGACGTTGCTGTGGTCCAGGTCGTATTCGTCTCGGCAACCTTCCGTGTTTGTCTCATGGCGGGATCTTCCCTGGTCGATGTGGCCGTCGGGGCCGATGGCAGGGACATTGTAGCAGCTATCTGTGTTAAAGTCCAGAGCTGGCTGCCATTTCAAATCGTTTGCTGTAGCTCTTTGGGGCAGAGGAGGCGGAGGGTTCTCGTCAAAGCCTTTGTCATCGCACCATCCCTGGATTACCATGTCTATGTCTTCGGCGGGTACGACTACATCTGGATGGCCCTGTATAGTCATGGTTCCGTTGTCTGTGGTCGATACTCTGGATCCAACATTCTCGGGAACGAGTGCGAGAATGCCGGGAATGGCAGCGAGAAATACGACGCCGCGCATGATTGCGTGTTGATGGCCTTGAACAGCTCAAAGATTACGTTGAATCCAGTAATAGTGAACACTCAAGTTCAGCAGAGAGTATGAGTTTCAAGTGTGTGCGTGTAAAGAAGAGTTCTGAAACTCGCCACTTATAAGCGATGAGAAGAGGGAATGAAAGTCGAATCCTCTGCCAAATGATCTCAGAAAATGACACACAAGAAAACCAGGCTGAATGTAACAAAGACCGTTAGAATCGAGTTTCAAACTCGCTGTGTGTCTTGAGACCCGTACAGCGCATGCGCTTCGCTCTCGTGACTAACAAGACAAAAGAACATCCAAAGGACGACTCGAGTAGACAAGCTGTAGACAATGATCCCAACTGATGGCGAGCAGGGCAATCGCTCGCTTTTTAACTACCATCATGTGTCTTTCGCTTTTACAACCTGGCCCAACTCTAACGGGGCGAACAGACATCTCGGTGCGGGTTTGCCGGGCCTTGTCCGGAGCCACGATGATCTCTAGTGTCGGTGACCGTCCAACCGATGCTTGTTGAAAGGATCTCGAATGCAGATAGGGCCACACATGTTGCCTGAATTGGGGAGGTCAATGGCCAAATGGCCGGGGCTTGCAGCCAAACATAGCGCACGGCTTACGATAGATTGCTATCAAGTTCGGGGCAATCTAACCAAGATTTGCCTGGGTGCTCCGCGTCCAATGCAGCGATCAGCGTTGCGAGCATGGAGGACAGTTCAACCTTGGCTTGGGCGCCGCACCCTTTGGTTACAAAGAGGGAAAGCAAGGTGTGATTTTGGAGGAGCCATACCACTGAACTAGGTTTAATACCCAGGCATGTCGGGGGAATCGTCAGCCAATGGATGGCGCACTTGTCGCCTTTCGTTCAGCTGACGCCGTGGTGCAATGAGTGGCCGTCAGCCACTCATTGTTTAGAATCTTGCGATCCGGTCACATAATTAGTTAGTTCACCACCAACGGACAAATTTGGTGGCAGAACCCCTGAGTTGAGCGGGACCACTCCTTTGCCACCATATATACACTAGCACCAGGGAGCAGATGAACCGCTAAGTCATGAGTTGAAAGAGGGTGCGCTCGTGATCTCGCCAGGGCGGGCGGCGCTGGCAGCTTGAGCCACGCAGGGAATCAAAGGGCCATCCCGACGACGTTATTTGCGTGGAGCCCAGTGGCTGACCGTTGCGAGGAGGTTTTAATGGTCGACAATTTGCTGTGCGAGATGCGTGCATGACAGATGACTGGACCGGGAGATGGGACGTGAACTTTGCAAGAGATGAACAATAATTTATTCCAGAAACTATCGATCTCCTTCGCATCTTGGCAAGTGTGCGTGATGAGATGCCAGCGGAAGGTATGACCAACGGGCTTGCCTAATGGCTTAGGCATGTAATGTAATATAATTCCAGGTGTTAACTTTTCACCCCAAGCTCAATATGGCAGTTGAAGGTACCGTTGATGAGTCGTGCACCGATGCGGACTCAAATGAAAAGGCTGTCTCTAATGCAACAAAACTCGCTTTTGCACTTCATTGTCTAGCTTATTCTCTGTAAATGCCAACGACGAGACAACATGCTAATTGACTGCTCACCGCCGTGCGTTCAACCCTGAGCCAATCTCGCGAGGCGTATTGATGACCAGCTCCAGTTCAAAATGCGCACCCTCTTTCACTTGACTCACGCGCAAAATGGCACCCTCAGCCCGCATTTGCACAGGGTACCACCCCGCCATGCCCAAAAAAATTATCTGATATTCAACTTCGTATCACAGCCAGTGCGGAATTGCTTCACACGACTCATCAGTCAACGGCGAGACACCAGCGCTTCGCATCGTCGCGCTCTATAGCTTCGGCAGCGGCAATGGCATCCGAACTGGCCGCCGCGCCCGTCCTATCCACACCAGACGACCACATCCTCGAAGTCCCCGCCTCCGACTCAATTCCCACCTCAACCCTCTCCGACGATGCCCTCCGCTCAACATACGAAATTGCGCGCACAGCAGGGGAGATTCGCCAGGGCGGATGGAAGAGAATCGCTCTCCAGTTCCCAGACCACATGCTCGTCGACGCTCCCCGCGTCGCGCAAACACTAGAACTCGAGCTGGCAGGCGTTGACTCAAAAATCCACATCCTCGCAGACACGAGCTACAGCGCATGCTGCGTCGACGAAATCGCCGCGGAGCACGTAGACTCAGACGTAGTAGTGCACTATGGCCGAACTTGTCTATCTCCAACGAGTCGGTTACCAGTGATATACGTATACACATCACACGAATTAAACCACGTTGCCACCGTCGACAAATTCGCGTCAGAGTTCGTCGACAAAGATGCAAAAGTAGTCGTTATGGCAGACCTAACCTACCAAGACCACGTCGATGATATAATCGCCCTTCTCAAAGAAAAAGGGTACACGAATGTGCGAGGAACAAAAGTGGAAAGAAACCCGTCTGCAATAATACCGAATCGGAAAATCGACGGCCCCGAAATGACAGACGACGAGATTAAGGCCCATTCGTTATTCCACATCTCTGATCCCCCGACATCTCTCCTTCTCGCCTTACAAACGCGCTTCGCATCACTGCACGTCCTCTCCACTACAAATTCCTCATCTCCAACAATCGACAATTCGACCATCAGAGCAGCAGGTCTTCTCCGCCGGCGCTTCGCACGGGTTCTCTCCCTCGCGTCAGCAGGCGTGGTCGGCATTCTAGTCAACACGCTCTCCGTGTCGAATTATCTATCGTCAATAGACCTGCTGCGCAAGAAAATCGCCAAAAAGGGCAAGAAGAGCTACACCGTCGTAGTGGGCAAATTGAATCCCGCGAAACTAGCAAACTTTGCGGAAATAGAAGGCTGGGTTGTCGTGGGGTGTTGGGAGAGCGGGCTAATAGAAGACGATGTCGGATATTGGAGGCCGGTTGTTACGCCGTTTGAGATGGAAGTTGCGCTGATAAGCGAAGAGGAGAGGATATGGGGACTGGAGTGGTGGGGTGGCATAGAGAAGTTGAAAGACGTTGATACCGGTGACGCTACTGAGAATGAGGTTGCGCCGGAGATAGAATGCGAGGGTGGAGTAGAAGGGGAAGAATCGCTGCCGCCGCAGTTCGATTTACGGACGGGAAGACTGATAAGTCATAGTCGGCCTATGCATCTTACTCTTCGGAGTGCCAATGCAAGTACCAAGGAGGTGGAAGGTACTGGTGAATCATCGTCTAATGCGATGACGAAGAGAGTTGCGGGCGAACTAGTTAGTATCAACGGCGTGGCTAGTCCTGGTGCAGAATATTTGCGGTCGCAGAGGACGTGGCAGGGGTTGGGGAGCGATTTTGATCAGGACGCGAGCACGGCGATTGAAGAAGGGCGCAGTGGAGTGGCGAGGGGGTATCATGTAGGTGGACTCGAGACATTGATGATGAATACCATGGGTTTGCATTGGTTTATGTTGGAGAGGACTTGATGAGGCATTGATGCTGAATATGAGTTTGCATTGAATACATAAAATCATGGTAGGCATAACAGAGGCATCGATGATGAATATGATGGGTTTGCATCGGGACATGCTAGTAAGGCCTCGACGAGACACTGATAATGAAAACGGGTTTGCATTGGATACATAAAATCATGGTAGGCGCAATAGAGGATGCTTTTCACAATGACATATTGATCGTTTTTACCATTTGTTTTCATTCATTTCTATATACAAACATGTACGTAGCACATATGCATCGTAGGGAGGCCATGCCTGACCAACCCCCGTAAGTAGTGCGCAACATCTCCCATCTCATACATTTCCAAGTCCAATTCCACCTCGGAACCGGTCATGTTTCTCTCTCTTCAGCGCACCAACGATCGTGGGAAGACAGAAGGGGGCAATCAATCGTTCGTAATGGTCGTTGCGTATCCGCCAAAGAAGCCTTGTCACCTAGACGCATGTCCACTTGGATAAACGTCAAGAAAAAGCTTCTTCTTCCAATATTCCATGCTATCTGAGTTCGTGACGTGAGTGTCGTCACTCAACCGTCAAGTCAAATTCATCGCATAGACAGATAAAATCTTCAGATCTTTCGCACATTATACAGATTTGTGAGGTTCCATTCCAGTACCCCACGTTCGCCATCTTGGTCGGGTCCTTGTATCCACGCTTGATTTTGATGTTAACCACTGCTACAGAAATGGTTCTTCATAGTCGCCCTCCAGCACCTCATACATAGACACGGCGATGAGAGTGCGGGCTGCGATGGCTGCTGTGTCGAGAGCCGCGCGAATGGCTTCAATGTCGGTGGCTGTGGCGGCTCGAGTGGTGACGACGCTCAACGTAGACGCGGCGGTCATCATACCCCAGATCGCCGCCGTGGCTGAAAGCGGCCAGAGCAGTGGTAGCGAAGAAGATGATGTTCATGATGGCAAAGGCCCAGCTGGCCTTGAGCATGGAGCAAGGCTTGTCCGTCTGCCAGCCCCAGTCGGGAACAGGGACGTGGTTAGGCGCATACCAGACTGAGCCTGCGTTGGGGCTGCCGCAGTCGGCGTCGGCAATGCCTCGCAGCTCGTATACACCGGCGATGAGAGCGCCCATGAATCCAAGGTCAACGAGAGCTACAAAGCGCGCGTTTGCGGATGATCGATGGTAGCTGAAGAGAGTGAAGACGGCCCAGGCAAGTGCGAGAACGACGAGAACGAAGAGGATGAGAATCGAGTCGGGAGTCAGAGCATTGTGGGTGACAAAGATATTGATGAACCAGGCAAGCATGCCCATGGGAGGGATCTGAATGAAGACATGCGATTAGTGTCTATTCGATAAGACCGTTTTGTATCGCGGGCGCAATTGCGCAAGCACATGAACTTACCAGAGTGACGATCTGAGAGATCCTGGTGCACACGAAGACGAGTGCGAACAACATGGTGGGCAACTGATTCCAAGCAAGCTAATGGACAATGCGATTATGCTGCGCGACACCGAGCACCAAAGGGTGGTGTGGTGGTTGTGATGGAATGTGACTTGCGACTGCAACTCACACACAACGTGGCACGGTGGGATGGATGGAATGCGGGAAGAAGACAAAGGCGAAGTGGAGGATCAACGGGGGAAGCGCCGGTATTATACCATTTGAGATGATTGCATGAATTATTGGATGGGCTGGGAAGAATAGAAGGAAAATCCTGATGTTCTGGACGCAAGGGCCGCAGCGCATGGATTCGCTGGGCCAGTCCATCTATTCCCGTCTGACGCCGGCATCATGAGCAGCATGATGAGGTGGCTGGGCGGGCAGGGACAGCAGTGAAAGAGTGTGGATGGGATGGTGATGAATGGACTGGGACGTCTGGTTGGGACGGTGACGCTGCCTCTTCCCTGCTTGCTTGCCTCACCTTGCTTTGCCTGGGCGCGATCGTGAGATCCACCCGCTCATGCACGTTTTTCTTGGTCTCTGGCCTGCATACGAGAAGGCTGCAGGCTGCGCACGCACCTCACCTTAAGCATCCGGAATCATCGGGCATCGTTCTCGAAGACGGTCGTTGCCATGTTTCTGTTTTGACGCCGAGCTCTGCCCAACTGGTACAGAGCGATGGGTCTTTGTTCATGCCAGGCTTGTACTGGAGCTCGAGTCGTTCGATGTGGCCCAAGCTCCCGTCCCTCGCCTGGCAACGCGACGAGCTAAGCAGCAAGAACGAATAGCTCCGAGGTTTTAACGCCAGGGTTCGGGGTGGTGGTGGTCGCCCAAGAGACAGGCCTCGTCGTGCCAGCACAGGCAGGCCGCATCCGCTGCTCTTCCCACTGAACTCTGGGCTCTGGCTCTCGCACCTTCTCGCAGCGGGGAACGATGACGCACTTGGGCAGCAGCCATCCTGGCAGGGGAAGTTATGACACGCGAAATCAAGGTCCAGTCCTGGTTCAGTCCTGTTCCTGAGCTGTTCCTTGGGAGCGAAGGCCCAAAGCTGGTCAATGCCGCGATATGAACTAATAGCATTATGCACAAAAACGGACCTAATCGATGACTGCAACCGGCGTCCCTCTGCCTTTTTGAGTCCTTGGTTCTTATTCCTGTTCTGCTCCTCCTGTCTTTTTCCAGCAAGTAGATCTGGCCAGACCATCTGGCACTCCAGCTGCGCTAGGCCGGACAAGCCCTGCACCAGGGCCGGGCGATAGTGGGTCTCAGGCCTCAAATATGGAGAGGCTGGGCCGGATTCCGGGAGGCTGGGAACATTGGAACCAGATCTTGCACTAACACGAATAGATATCCCTACCTTTCCGAAACGAAACGTATACGGAAGACGATGGTGAGGAGCATTATCTGCTAACACGCTGTATCTCGTCAGCCTTGATGCCCGGCTCAACGCATCATTGGATGAAACAAATATGGAGTATTCACTCCCACGCGCACCGTAAAGGCCGACTCTTGTTCCGTCGCTTGCACGAACCTGACCTGAAGAGCGGAGCGGAGCAATGCTCAGATGGAACAGCCAGACCCAGACGACTAATGCAGGAACCAACACACAAACAGATCTGGTGACGATCATGTACAAGAAAGAATACAACGAACAAAAACACGAGTCGATGCTGCGTGGGGTCAATCCATCCCTGTACTACTCGGAACCTGATCCCTTCCAAGAGCATGCGGTTACGAACACTGTGTTACCTGTCCCAGTCCCGCTTGGCGCCAACCGATTCGAGACCGGTGAACACTGTGAAGATCCTATCCAACGGTTCATATCATAGACTTATGAACATCGTCAAGATCCTATCAACCGTTCACATCAGAGATTTCACATATAAGACCCCACCGAACGCTCACTGCATGAACGGCCTTCTCGGCAGTCGCACCAAGCAGCCCTTGTTCGTGATGAATACACGACCGCAGAGACGCTTGTGATACAGCTCTGCATTCATTCGAGTCGAAGAGGACTGAAAGCTTCGATTGGAACACTTCAACTGTGTCCACTGGCCAAGTCCAGCTCATGTGAACCTTCTTTCTTTGTAAATCGCCAATGTCGCGGGAATAAAGCCCCTATGAGCAACATTCTATCTGACATAAGATTTTGATTCATCCCCAAATACATACATTTCTATCTATCACCAGTCCATGACATATCCTCAGCGTCTCTCGGAATGTCCCGCGAGCCAGGAACCAAGTGTCCGCCGCCTATGAGCCTTCGCCCACTCTACAACACCATCATAGTCCCGACACTCATGCAAGCCAAAGCTCGATTCCGCACCAAGTAAATTCTCGGCATCCAACGCAGACAGTGTAAGCTCTATGTTGCACATGAGAGAGTGCCGGATGTAGTCCAAGCAATGATGGATGTGGTGCGTGTGGTTCCCGGCACCTGCGCCGAGGACGTACTCACGAACGATATACTGCGTGGGGAAACGTTCAGTTCGAGATGCAGGGGAAATTAGTTGTAATTGAGTTGTGTGACGTACCAGGCAGTGCAGGCTGTGAAAGCCATCTAGTTGGTATAATTGCTCCCCTGGCATGTCTGGGGTTGCAGCACTGAGAGGTAGGCTATGCTTTGTCGCCCATTCTTCCTTGAGAGAAACAATGCCGTGATCTGCAGAGTTTCAGAAAGTATGTGTGATATTGTTTTAGTGAGTGAACTTACGCTGGATCATGTCTTCCCAAGACTCGTGAGAGTGGCTTTCATTCGCGACTTTGCTCTCATTCTTAAAGTCCCATATTCTGCTTACTTGGCGCAATCTCTCATCTGAATAGTCAGATACTACCATTTCATTGCTGACAACAGTTTGACGGACTTACAGCGATCGAATTGCGCCAAGTGCACGTCATGATATTGATAGGCGAGCAGCCCTGCTATGACAACCGCATTGGCTGATTGCAATACCACCAACCACATGCAAAACCTAGGTCGTCGACAAGGTTTTGATTCGCGCGTATTATCTTCACTCCGGCACTGCAGATCATGTGCAGGAAGCGGGAAGTACCCGGTTTGTTCGTTCTGGTATGTCATTGTAGTGTTGTTGATGACAGAGCTTGCGCGTGCCGCGGGAGAAGTTTCAAGAAAACTTACCACTCTTGTCTTTTCCCACCTTTGCGCACTTGACGGTCTTTCAATCTCTTACGGGGTCACCTGTTCCCTTTTTTTGTAAAAAAGCTGATAAGCTCATCTACAGTGTTTGAGTCATTGTTTTATTTCGAGTCTCTTCGGGGCATGGCTCGAACATCCCTGTCACGGCAATGTTTCAGACCACATCTCTGTCTCAGCGAATGAGATGACATCCAAGGATATGATCTAGGTCGCTTGTTCTCATTTTCACCATCACGCAGCAATTTAATGTGAATCGCACTATCGGGCTAGTGTTATAATACTGTATGTGTCCTGAGTAGTTGCAGCGCAATCACGAGCTATGTCGACTGAGGAGGCACATTGCACACATATAAAAATGCGGATGCCAATCCACTAGAGCTACATTATTTCATCCATCAACTTGTTCTGCTCTCGCTCTCGTTTCCTCTCTCCATCTGCCAAACACGTACATTTTCTTAGATGAGAAACACCACAGCTACTCTACTACACTTCCTCGAGTTATTCCTTGCCTTACTTTCTGAGAAGCACTGCCTACATGGACAAAGGGCTGCGGCGTCATGTGGCTGCGGCCCGTCGGTTTTCATTGTAGCGCAGCAGTTAGAAAAGCCGTGAGGTAGTTTCAAAACAGAATATCCAGAATGTCTTGACCGTATTCCATCCTTTTCATCCAGATTTTCACGGCAAGAGTCCCTTCCTTGAACACTAGCAGGGAGAATTTACCCATGCCGAATAACCATGGAACTAGATCGTTTGTGAGGATAATGGTCGCGCATGATGTTGTCAAAATTAAGATGTGCATCGGACCGTTCGATTCTCTTAGCGCCTGAGAGAAACTGGTCATTCATCGTGCTCATAATTACAAAGGTTTTGTTCGCAGCGAAAGCATATATTGTCGTCGGTATTGTAGGCACATAACATCAGTGGTCAGGGTGCCACTTGATCAGTGTACCACCTGTTCTAGGCCATTAATACCTGGAACTACATGGTGACTTTGATATTGATAGCAATGTGTCGATATTGCCAATGTGACTATACCTGCAGCCGTGTGGGGATGTGAGATGCAAGCACCACGGACTTCAAAGAGATGCATGTTCGGGCAAGAATAGGTCTGGCACCTAGCTCGAGAAATGCCATTGTACGAAACACGATGAGAATCACGCCGTATACGATGAATGCGGCTTGATAAAGTACCAACATATTCACTTTCATGCTTTCACAACACCGCACGTTGATAACTTGCACCGGCGTGAGAAACGATGGTCCAGCCGCACGATCAGCTAGCTACACTCCGAATAGAAGGTCGTTCACTAGAGCTAGGCAGATGCGCCACAAACGGACCGTGAATGAGTGAATGTAAACTCCGAAAAAACACATCAACTACTCTTATAAAACATCTTCGACGCTTATTTATACACTTCTGTTCATCGCCTTCCACCTCATTCTAACCAGCCCGCACATACAATCGGTGAACACAAAGCCACAATGCCGGAATCAACGCAACCCCTCCTCACCATTTCCGCCATCACCCTCCTAACCGAGGACCTCGCCGCCTCCAAAGCATTCTACACCACCGCATTCGGCGCGGCGATTACTTTCGAAGACGAAGAGTCCTGCGCGCTCAAATTCAACAACCTCATCATCAACCTGCTCGCATTGTCAACCGGCGCAGACCTCGTAGGCAAAGTTGCGTCGCGCGATGCCGGGAAGCGCTTCCAATTGAGTGTGTGGGTGGACGATCTGGATGCTGCTACGGAGAGATTTAAGGGCCATGGGGTCAAATTTTTGACGGGACCAGAGCTGAAGCCCTGGGGGATGAGGACGGTAACGTTTGATGATCCGTCGGGGCATAATTGGGAGATTGCGCAGCAGGTTAAGAAGTAGGACTGAGGATAAGCCAGAAGATTGATTATTTTAGTATTTGCAAGTAATTCACTCCGTGATATTGTTCGAAGCACAATTCAATTGAGCATTGAAATCGGTGAATGCCATGTGTGAATAACTGCTGCTTTCATTCCATCAAGTCATGACTATAGCATTTATGACAATTATTATTCAAACCAGACATCAGTCGTATATCGTCCGTATATTACTCCAAAGTTCGCTGCGCTCGAACAGCTTCGAGCGAGGGTATCACATCTCCGCCGAGAACAGGAATAAAATAGAAAAAAAAAAAAAAAAAGTAAACCAAGAACCCAAAAAAGAGTCAAGTTTCTCCAACCTCCCTCCAAACAATCGTCACTCCTACAACAAACAATCGACGTGTCGCGCATCTCGCGCAGACAAATTGTCGCCCCATCATTTGTTATCCCTCTGCTTACGCTTGAGGGTAAGCTTGCGGCCCAGTCTGCGAAGTCATCTGGGTACCCGACACATCAGCATTAGCGCGACCCTTCATACCATGTCTCAAAAACCCAAGGGCCTCAAAGACAAGCAACACGGTAAACATGACCCAGATGAAGAAGCCAAAAGCGGTAGCAGCCTGCGCCGCCTTGTGGACGCTGCCGAAGCCGCCGGCGGGGCAGGAATGCGCTCCGAGGTTCGCGGCGAGGGCAATAGATCCCGCGAACCAGAAGAGCGTGGTGACGGCAAGGAGAGCCAGGGCGATGATGGAGTGGAACAGCTTGGCGGCGACGCGGGGGATGACGGCCACGTAGACGAGGACGAGGAAGGTCCAGATGGTGTTGAAGAGCATGAAGTTGACGGAGGAGGGGGAGTTGTAGCTCCAGAAGAATCTACCGGTCCACGAATTGACGACTGCACCGGGCTGGTTAGTACGAGATTACTGCGAAAGGGTGTGTCGGGCGTCGCTGGCTGAAAGATAGACAGTCGACGGATCGTGAACATACCATATGCGAGGAGACCGAGAGAAATGATGTTGAGCAGCGCGATGGCGCCAAAAAGGGCGAGATTGACGACGGCTGGAAGCTCCATTGTGACTTTTACTCGGCGAGCTTTGACGGAAAATAAAATAGGTCGGATGAGGTTGTAGATTTGCTGTGTCGCGGTTGCAGTGCGAGCGCGGGCTGGGGATCAAATATTCAAGTAAAAAAAGAACCCGAGCGAAACGAAAGCGCGAAGTGACGTCAGCAAAATCCCCGTTGCCGTTTTTGAACGCCTGTCAAAGTTAGAGCTTTGCTGTGCTGCGCTGCGGATGTGGAGCTGGCCAAGGAGCTAGCTAGCGCGCAGCGACGAGAGAAGATTCGAGTATTTTATAGCAAGCTGCTCGAATGACTGGTTCTTATTTCAGTTTTGTCCTCGAACAGAGTCGAGAGCGCGTGGATGTGCGGACGGACAGATACACAGAGTGGTGGCGTGAGGACGAGCAAGAGAGCGAGGCGAGGGCGAGGGGAGATTCAGCTTCTTTTTATCAGACGGACAAGACGAGACAAATGACAAGCTGGAAGCTCGCAAGCTCCATCCCACATCCATCCATCGACAGGTCTGATGCGACTGGAACTACGACAGCCGAGCCCAAGTGTCGTGGCGCTCGACGCTCAGCCAGGCTGGGTCCACTTGGACAAGCGTCTTTGCCTGATTCCTCCGTCATCACTCATTTGCTTACTCTTTGCTCTCCATCCTCGCTCTCGCTCTTCGTCCTAGTCCCATCGAAATCATATTATTATCGAGGCGTCCTATTTGCTCCGGGCTCCCTCTCATCTCCCACCTCGACTCCACGAGCCACCACCGACAAACTGGGGCTGAGTCTTGCCGCGAACGCTTCTGACGCCAACGAACATCCACGGCGGTAGTTCCGTCTGTTCTGGTAACTAGCTTGCGACATGGAGCCATCTGATCAATGCTTTGATATGCCTTGCCAAGGCGCTCCCGCAGGGGCCAAGCCCGGCCTGACGCGCAGTGAAACTCTTCAGGCCAGACGAGACTTCTCGGCTGTTCACCCGCTCGCTCACGTTACAACATTCGTCGTTGACGTACGATAGGAAATGCACGCGGTGCCCTGGTTCATGAATAACGTGTAAGCGGCGCCGGTACTTCATGCGAAAAATGGGGGACGAGCTCCCGACGTTCGACTTGTTCATTGCGACAAGTGACATACTGCATCACCAGATTGAAGCTGCAACGGACCAGACCCAATCAAGTCGGAGCTTTGGCCCATTTCTCTCAACCTTGACTTGGTAATGGGCTGGGCATCTGATTCTGTTCTTAACACCAAAAAAGTAATAGTCCAGTACCCAAGTCTGCTAGAATCGGCATGTCAGACATTATGGTTCGCTTGTTGACCGCCATTCACAAGCAAAACCGTCGCAAACTAACATGCTTGCACCCATGTAATTACGTCCAGGCACAAGGTGGCAGAACCTGCGAGCCATCAGTTCTCCCCTGCGTTTTGGCATTCTTTGAACTCTGCGCATCTACTGACTACAGTGAATTAAAGCGAAGCAGTCCAACTTCCTCGCTGGGCTTTAACTTCGAATAAAACATGGCCTTCCGCACCATCCCTCGGCAAGCTTTCGCACGCTCGCATCAATCATCATGGCGCAGCGGAACAAGCCCACCCACAATGCCACACATGCACACGAACACCCTCTTCGGGCAGATCAAGGGAGAGCTGTCTCGTCTCTGCCCACCATGCACCGTGGGCGCCATGTGAGGTCATGAGACAGGGCTGTCCGGTTGTCGCCGCTAGTGGCCCTCCGAAAGTCAAGGTCAGAGCGTAGGGCTTCAGCCTTTGGATCTTTTATGTAAGTGAAATGCAGGTTTACATGACGACGAACAGGCCATGATGAATCGTTTATACATTCATTTTATCACATACCACCCCGCGCTGAACAATACTCGATTAGCGTCGTAGGAACTGCTCAAGGGCATCAATTCACAAAACGACCAGCGTTAACAAGTGAGGATGCGCCGGCAGCGTCTCGCCCTCGTCAGCCGCAAAGTGGCTGACCCAAATTAGGCCCCTCTGCGAAGCGCCCGGGAATGACAGTGATCCACTCTTGCCATCGACATGAGCCGACTCGCTAATTGCTAGTTCGAAGATGGTGGTGCAGTGAGTCTGAGGCCTGGCGGGTATGGATGGAGTGTGTGCTGCGATGCGTTTTCCATGTTCAGAGTCTGGGAGTTTACTGCGAATGAAGAGGATACTCGGCTGCTTACTCGATAGGGCATTTGAGACATATTCTGCGTCGCAAGGAACGAGATTATGTGACGCGAGCCAATAATGTCGTTGTTCCTGGCCTGTGGCCGTCTTTTCCGTTGTCAAATGAGGACAGACGACATGCATCCAGTCCGTCTAGCTATTATCGAGTTTTCAGTGGTGAGTGGTATCGATGCGATCTGAATCTGCTTCCTCAGAGGAGTAATAATGTAGTTGCAGTCAAGCAGTGATTGAACTTCGTACCATTGTGTATGGACAAAGTCCATCGTCAACGAGCGGCTTCGCTACAACGTAAGCACATTACCAGGTACATAGGCTATATGGTTTTAGCTGCCCTTGTTCGAAGCCCTGTGTTCAATTCCAACCTTGTTTAATACTATGATACGTTTCACGTTTGTAACAGCCATTCATTCATGCGATACACTTATTTGAGAACCGCACCGCTCGACTTGTTTGTCGTGAAAGGCAAGCCTGGTACGGTATTATTCGACACTTCCGAGTTTGGAATCTACATACACACCTTATCTACCGCCTCTTGGCAGGTGCAGAGACAAAATCCCAAACATGCGGATCATGGATACATTTAGTTCAGACCATCGCGAGCCTGCATGAAGATGTACACGGCAGCTGAACCCGGCTGTCACAAAGTTATGGCGGATATCTGCTTATACTAAGAAAAGGCCTTAAACCTCATTGAGATAGCTATTTCTATGACATTTGGTTATACGTCATGCGATGGAACACCTGGCGTTGGTGCTGTCCTCCATGAACTATCTCCTTGCTTTTATTTTTATCTCGCAAAGTCACCTTTCAGCAGCTGGTTTTCCTCATGTCTTTCAAAGCTCATCCTCATAAATACTTGCCCGAGGGAAGTTTACATTACCCTTGAGGCAGCCTACTTTCTCGTCATCATCATCGTAAGCATCGCCCAGAACGGTGTATGTGCCCTATACAGCGTCAGCAGCTGGATGTTAGAGGTTTTGAGGTCAGTTCCACATTTGACATACAGGGGGGATAATCGAAGGCATATTAAAGCTCTTCGTAATCGCAATCTTGCCAGGCTCAAGAGGGCATTTCACGCCAAAGTTCTGCTCCGACTGCTCACACAGATCGGCGGTGGTAGAGATTAGTTGACTGACACCGTACTTGACGACTACCTTGATATAGGCACCCTTGGTGATCTTCTTCTTGACTTCGCCGCTGTGATCCTGTGAGTATAGTTCTCGACGGCTGAGGGCCAAGTTTGGGGACACAACTTACGGCTTGGGCGGGTTGGGAGAAAAGTCAATCTTGTCGACTTGGAGAAGATCGTTATCACGGTCACTGTCGCAGAACTCAAAGGGGGATTCGCTGGGGACCTTTTGGCTTCTGGATGAGACTACTGCCCCGAGGCAGGCGCCGATGAATAAAGCGGATGTGGCAAACTTCATCTTGATGTGGAGGAAGTCCAATGGCTCGAAAAGTCGAAGAGATGTATGGGAAGATTGTGATCTCAAATCTTGAACCGATATGGCAAAAGCAAAGGAGCGTCATGCCATACCGGGCTGCTTCATGTTTTTATACGAAAAGTCATACGCCGTCCCAACCACTCCATATCCACCATGCGGAACGGCAGAAGCAGATCTGCAAGGCTCATGCGGGTATCTGAGATCTGGTTCTGCTTTTGGGGAACATGACGTGGCTGAGCTGATTTGATACATGCAGTGGACCGGTCCTCTAGCTGCGGATTAGGATGAGACATTTGGATCTGTGATACACTTGATACCGGACACGAGTTCTAGAGTACAACAACTATATTCTGGGTATCCGATGACAATCGCACCCTCCCGATTAAATTATCGGAGCTCATCATAAGTTTGCCAATTGGACTCTGGTCATTCTATAGCAATCAAGACAAGCAGAAGTAAAGGCAATAGGCAACTCGCCAATTGCTCTTCATGCCTTTTCCGGCCAGCCGGGTCCCTTCATCCTGAGACCTGCATATTATTGTGTCATGGCTCCAATGCTCATTGCTTTTGCTTGTCCCGAATTGCGGTTTATCGCGCACATAACTAAATAGTATTAGCTGCCTATGCCACCTCACTTCGAGACAAGGAACCGAAATGGTCTCTGGAAACTGCTTCAGATATTGCGCTTTTCAACTAAGCGTTGGTTGAGACAGATATTGAGCACAAAGGCAGCGTCACTACGTAACGGGGAGTCCAGAATACATACTAGGATGCTGCATCTCCCATTCATAGGGACCATCTTTCTCAACGTCCTCTGCATGTGCATTGGCGACTTTTTCTGATCAACTCGTCAACGTTGTGTGATTTGCACAATTAAGTCCAACTTCGCGGCTTTCAACAATGAGAAAGTCTCGTCTCAGACAACTTCTCAGACCACTTGGCAACCGGTCCTGTAGATCGATCTAGTTTCCAAGATATTTCACCTGGCTCGACCCACATCGTTTCGATAGCGCTGGCTAAGCCCATCCAGCGCGTGGGCCAGGCCGATTCGGTTTACAACTGATGGCAGGCTAAATAATTAACAGGAACCCCGCTCAGGGTTCAACCCATCGATCAGCCTCGACGTCAATTCAATGGCACTTATATGAAGCAGTCTACTTGCACCGTTCAGATCATGTTATTCATTCTGCAGCATTCATTTCTGTGAGATGCAGACTAGATAAATGAGCTCAGGTCCTCTCGACCCCTTCCAAGCCTTCTTCGGCGACAACGGAAAAGGGCAGACACCACCGCCCATCCCCCCTCGGCCCGCAGGATGGGATTCCAACAAAAGCAAAGTGAGACCCCAGCCCGCGAGGGCTAGTGATGGCCAGCCGTCGCGGCACGATCTGCGCGGCGCGAGCGCTAGTTTCGAAAGACAGCGTACGCCGTACTCTAGTGGTGGATCACAGACTATAAAGCAGTCTTTCGAACGGCAACGATCGCCCTATCAGCTCTCACAAAGCCAGATCCCGCTTGAAAGAGAACGGACTCCTTATCGGGGCTTACAGCAGCAAACTTCAGAGACTGCACCACGTCAAACAGCAGCAGCTCACCAATTTGCCCGGAACAGCAGTCACGAAGCCTCGGCAGCATCTCCAAGCCCTCGAGCTTCAGGCAACAATGTACCATCGAATTCTACTCCAGCTCAGTGGGGTCCGTTGTTCTACCAGAACGGAACCCCAACAGCTGTACTCACAGAACTGTTAATCGACATATTCCACCGACTTGATCCGCAGCAGACGGGCTACATCCGACCAGAAACTTACTCGTCCTTCCTCGCAGCGATAGGTTGGCCTGTCACGATGGATTGTTGTAAGTATCTCACCTAATCTCATGACTTCGTTTTTCTGCAATCCGAGAACCAGTCACTAAGTTTACAACAGGGAAGGCAGCCATGGAGCCCATGTTCGGGTACACATCCGAGGACAGAGCAGACATGGGTTTCGCCAACACGCTGAGAACTTTCGGTATTGAGCATACCTACGCAAAACGTCACGAAAAGGTATCACCAGTAAGTCGTGGCATGCCATTGCTCACAAGAAAGGGATTCGTGGACATGTTTGCGTTCGAGTTTGCTTCAGAGCCGCAACTTGCCCCCGGGTGCGTGAACAAACTTGTTCAAGTGTATGGTTTGGAGCGTGGTCGTGGTCCAATACCACGGGAATGCTTTCTAAAAAGCAAGCCGTTCGAAATAGCAGAACAGGAGCGCATGGCCAGCGAGCGCATGCAAGTTGATGGGATGGATCAGCTTCAGGCTGCTCGCACTTATGCCCAATTCGATCAGTTGGGGAGGATGTACTGCGATGAGCTCTTGTCTCCGTACGTGTATGTTCGGGGGCCGTATGCTTATAATCGTAATAATCATTTGATTTGAGGTTGGATATTTCTTTCTAGTCTACGTCCCGGGACGAGACTATTTGCGCAAACGTCTAGACTACTGGAGTTACCCTTTGCGTTCGTTGATACCCAGACTACCCACTTGAATGGCCAGTTCATGGAAAGAATATTCGTCTTATTATTTACCAATCAAAGCAGTATCATATGTCACAGCGGACACTACGATGGAAGATGTCCTTGACCTGCTGAGGCAATTGCGCGCTATTCGTTTGCCGTACTCCAATTTGTGACTCAGTACCTTTTCTATTGCGTCATCTTCTCTAGCGAGCATTAAGGCAGTCATGACCTGTCACCTATGAGTTGCTCCCTCTGTAGTGAAAGTACGAGTGGCACCTTGTCGTTCGCTTGCTTCACGATCAATTTAGCAGAACCAAGAACATAGGACTAGGCGCGTCATTACTTGAGTATCTGCGCATATAATTGACTCTGCACTGTAACAGTGCAGTGTGACATCAATCTCACAACCTTACGATCACGCTAGAACTACTCATCCCGCCTCAGTCCGATACGTCAGAGGAGGTCCGCTGCTTCACCCTCGGACGACTCCTCGCTATCCATCTCACGATTCCAGCGATACCTCCTAGTAAAAGCTCGCTTTCTCGACTCAGCCCATTCATCGCTCGTGACCCAGTCCAATGAGTCAGTCACATCTTTCAACCGGCGATCAGGATCATGAGGCCCCAGCGTTCTGCGCTCCCACAGATCACGGTAGATTCCCGTCTCCGACAGTGGTTCTTCGGGGTCTACCCGTATCTGATTGTTGGAGTCTGGCAAGATCGGCAGTGGACTCTCAGCCTGCGTTTCCTTTGACGTGAGAAAATCCAACAGGGCCTGACGTTGCTCGTCAGTGAGTCTAAATATGCGATATGTCACATTTTCTCGGTCAGAGTGAAAATATATGGCTGTAGGCTGAATCCAGCAGTGTTAGCATTGTCACCAGAACTGTCTTTAAAGACTTGGGAGCCAATAGTCAATAAGCTTACATCTGCATCTGGACATTGTTTGGGGTCGCGATGATCGAAAAGCGCAACACCACCTAGTATACGTGCCTCAGCCCAGTATCCCACGCCATCCGATACACCATTTGGATACTGATTGTAGTCGCAATACCATTTGTGCCGGAACAGCGTGGGTGGAGGACGACCGTCTGGATGTCTGAGCCATCATCCCTCATCCTCCTTGTCCGCTACCCACGAGGCCAAGCCATCTTTTGCATGCGATCCCGCATCAACCTGAAGTTGGTGCAGCTTTGCACCGAGCTGCTGGATGGCTCTGGCGACCATTTCCACCAGGATCGCCTGGAATACCCTTGATCCAGGTGCTGCTCCGGTGAACGCATGGATAAGCTGTTGTTACATTTTTCATCAGCAGAGTGTCGACGCAGAGGGGAGACTTCAAAGATTACGGCGACACGATTCAGGAGGACTCACGGGTGAATTGAACTCGAGAATTTCGTAGTCTAGGTTCTCTCTGAACTCCTTTGCTTTGATTACAGCAGCGGCGCACACCTCTTGGTGAACCTTATGTAATGGATGGCGATGCCAGAGCGGCCGACTATAAGTGTCCTTGGCGACGACAGAGATGGGCAGACCATCGGCCAACTGTGCAAATGTGAGTTGAGCAATACTTGTCGACAAAACTTCGCTCAACGCGTGCTCGAAGATGCCACGATGGGGCTCCAACAGCGCAGACACTGAAAGTTTCTGGAAGTTTGCGTCGGCCTTGTTCCGCAATTCGCTGCGCAGCTGGGGCGGCATGGTGGCGGCCTGTCTCGTTTGATGCGGGAGAATGAGACTTTGATGCTATTGCGAACTGGCAGGCCCGGTCTGATATGGGGAAGATGGAATACAATGCTCGTAGTAGTATGAAGTGATCCACTATGCGATGGCTGGTCCGTCCACGTTAGGTTGTACTATACAGTGGAAAATATACTAAAAAGGTTATAATATCTATAGATCTTATCATTGCTGTATAAAGGGAGAAAAGTAATATATAGTGTAAATAAAATTATGTTTAATTTAAAGGCCTTTTAATTACTTTAAAAAGCTTAAAGTTATTAATTAATTAATTTTAATTTTAATTTATACTTATTAACTTTTATAAATACTTATATACTTTTATATACTTTTATATACTTTTATATACTTTTATATACTTTTATATACTTTTATATACTTTTATATACTTTTATATACTTTTATATACTTTTATATACTTTTATATACTTTTATATACTTTTTTTATTATTTTATTACCTTTAGACTTAGTCTTAATATTAGCTAGTCCCTTACTATAGTAGGACTTAAAGACCTCTATACTAGTGGTCTTCTTAATCTGCCCCTCAGCCACTAGGTTTGGTTAGCTTTAACCCTTACTGGCTATAACGGTCAACTTACTGGTGATCTTATAGCCTGTGGCTTATTGATGTCTGTTTGTGTTGATGTCGGCGTGGGTATGGATTGTTGCTTAGGTTGTGGTTGCAGTTGCAGTTGCAGTTGCAATTGCTTGAGTGATACTTTTGTGTGTGAGAGGGAAAGAGGAATCCGTCAATTGTGAGGTTTTAAAAGTTTCAAGGCCAACATTTTTTCCCGCTCGAGCCAAGAGAAAGAAACGCCTCTGCGACCCTGAGATGCTTCAGTCTCAGTCCCAATCCGAAGTCCTACTTTCGGCTTCACCTATGCTGTAATGGCTCTCATGTTCAAACTTGTCTTCTGCGACTTTGAAACGAAGTAGTACCAACATCTTAATTAAACCTTACATCTCCCGTAGCGTATACATACTTCGATGCACAGAAACTAATGAATGATAAGTTGAGGGAGGTGAAGCTCCGGCTCATTATATGCATCTCTCAAGCAACGCCAGCAGATACGCTCATCGCCAATAATAACGGCACTATGGCCTTTGCCCTGTTGCACAAGTATCGAAGCCAATGCAAGCCGTGCTGCCCAATTTTTTTTGCCCGAACCACGGCTCTGCAGGGTGGAGAATCGAGCAACTCGTCCCAGCTGTCGACAGACACCACATCTTGTTCAGTTGTCAGTACTGTCGGAACACAAATCTGGCTGCAGAGAAACTTTTCAATAATATCTGGGCGATGTCTTTCCATCTCGAGCACATCGATATCCGCGACCCATTTGCCATTATCTTGAACGGAGACTACAGATTCTAGGAGGAAAACTTCCTGGTCTATCTCACCTGTGTTCTCCCAATTCAAGGGCATCTCCCAGGTGGTAAAGGATAGATGAAGCGACGTCCCATTAGATTTGTCCATGCCTTTGTTGTTGTACGGTCTATGTTGTACCAAGCTGGGATCGTTGGCGGCTGGTCTAATTCGGGGCTCAAGAGGCGATATCAACAAGACCATGCCAGAATGGCCGACATTGCCAACTAAATGTCGTATATATGTTCCTCGACCCTGAGTGGCTGGATCTGACAAAAGAATCCCGGCCACAAAAATGGAGTCCTCCGAGCATAGGGCGATTACTTCGCCTAACTGGTGTGCATCGATGTTCAAATGACCGGATTCGAACATTGCAATGCAAGCAAAAGACGAGGCCCGGGTCATTGTTTGGATGTACGATGAAACAGGCGTTTTAAATGTTGCGACAGTGTCTTCAGTCCTGAAAGTTTGATCTAAAGCCAGTCTTAAGGATGTAGGTAGCCATTTCGCTTTCGTCAAGTCCTGTTCAATTATACGAAGTGATACAGTCGCCCCTGGAAACTGTTGATACAGTTGTTGCGCAATTTCCCAGGTTCGAAGTGGTAGGATCCATCTAGTTGATCGTCTACAAACGACATGCATTAGAAGGAATGAGGCGGTATCATCGATACCACCGGTCGTACTCGAGCTTGATTCGTATTTATCCGGGGATACCTCGAGTTGTCTTGTCGAAGCTGATTGAGCTTCACGCGAGGACCCAGTCCTCATAGGGTCAGGCTTGTGAACTTTTCTTCTCTTATTTTGCATCTTTTTGGCGGCTGGGTCCATCTGCGCCCCGAACAAACAAGCCAGATACTGCACTACTCGATGAGCAACTAAAGATTGTCGAAGAAACGAGGTTCCTTGTACGACAGAAGATTCAGCTGTAGCAGCACGCCAGAATTGATTCACAAACTGTCTTCGACTTTCCTCATTGATATTCATTTCTGATAGCCATAGACGAAATCCTGTTCCTGTGGTCAAAGACGTCACCATCCCAAACTTGGCATGGCTTTCGGCTGTGAAAATTTGAGGGGGTTTCTCCCAAACCATCATGGTCATCTCCATGGCCTTTTTAGGTCCCGGTTTGTAGTAGCCAGTAAGTATGTGACAAAGCTCCCCAGCTAAAATAATTTCTCGGCGTCTCTTCTCGAGGAATTCTGTTTTGGTGGCATCGTTCTCCTCCCCGTCAACGTGGATCCATCTAACGAACTTTGTTGATGGCGACAACGCGATGCCCCCCTCAATACATTGATCATGTGCAAGGCTCACGTTAACATTGACCGGGACAATAGTCGTCCACTCAGTATATGTAGTTCTTGCGTCCAAATTTCCCGAATAAGAAATGATTACGTTCTTTTGGTCCAACTGGCATTTCGCGATGACGCCTCGGAGATACGCAACACTGCAGTCGGTATCCGTTTTCATTTTCAATGCAGACATGACAATGCGGATTGCATAACCCAAAAAAGGAATTATGTGTTTCGATACAATCACTGGCAAGTAACTGTTTGCCGTGTCTCCAACCATGTCTTATCAAGCTGCGATGGACGTCTTGGCTCATGTGAGTTACTTCTGCAGCGGCGGAACATAGTTGTAAGACGAGAGAAAGCTCTTGTATATGTTTCGCACCGTGTTTGTCCAGTACAACCCGAAGTTCACGAAACCATTCGGTCGCGTCGTCGAACTTAGCATATGGCAGCCCCCAGTACCGATATATGGCTCCGAGAACCATAACCCATAGTTGCTTGAAAGACACTCTTCTGTGATCTTCACAACTACTAATTGAAACAGGATCTCCATAATAACGTAAATGGGATACTGCGAGAGACCAGTGTGTGACACTATCCGGTGGCCTCTTGTATTCCAACCCCAGGCTCAGAATTCCAGCGCTGGGAAACGAGACATCTCCGAATGTAATCTTCTTTGCCTCGTTCTGGAAGACAAGAAGATCAGGGTACAGGTGCCAGGACGAAATTGCAAGCAAAACAGCCCGGTCACAGGCTTGTTGCGGGTGATTGTTTAGCAGACTTTCCACTATTTCCATAGACCTAATCCAGGCTGCCGTTACCTTTTCGAAGGTCGATCCAGTAGATGAGTAAGGGATGGTTAAGTTATCAATGACCAGCCTGAATTGCGTATTACTCAACTGCATGTATACATCTGCTCGTCTCAACCAGGATCGTGCGCTTGCATCCCATTTTGCTAGCTCGGATCGAGGAATATCTTGTCTAGCAGCAGCCAGTGAGTAAGGATGAACAATGCGACCAGATTCTATTTGCGACTGAATGCTGTCGCGTCTTTCACTGACAAGCTCCGTCCAGATGGCGGTTGCAGCCTTTCCGTCCCATGCTCGAGCAAGTATGTTTGCCAGAAGAAGCACGCTAATTGATGCTGGGCCGGAAGTTGCAGCTGCCCAGACCGAGGTACAGTCAGCACCAATAAAGCCCTCGAAAGGCCCATCGTTCTCAGTGCCTCGCGGGTTGATATCCGGTTGGGAAACAATCTCAGATACACGAATGCCATACTTTTTGAGCAGGGTTGGAGTATTTGGGAGTAGTTCGTGAAACAAGTACCCTAATTTGTTGGCCGTTTCATGAATTGGTCCGTTTTCAGCTTCTTGTCGTCGCCTGATCGTCAATGCAGATCCGACAGAGGCATACTCTGGTAACGGATTACATCGTATTAAGGCAAAGTCGGCGTTAACGTTCAGCAGTGTAACCGTGTTTTCGTTGACTGCAGACACCAGGGAGTCAGTAAGTTTTCCGAAGTTAGCCATGTCGAACTTATGACTATGCAATTTATGAGTTCAATATGCGTGACGTGTTACCAAGACACATTGATTAGGAAGGACCAAAGGACCATAAATTAAAGTGACCGAGAGTCTTGATAATGGAAAGGTGCTGTAGCACAGAGGTTCGTTCTACTTTCGAGTCGCCTCACAGACTACGATTAAAGCTACCGCTGGGCAGATCAACGCTCAGAAGGCTCATCTACGAGGAGACTATGAGATGCGATCAGCACTCCAACCAGCGCTGCCACGTTAACCCAGGTGGACCGAAGGACGTTTTGCTGCCTTGCCACGTCATTCAACTCAAACAAGGCGACCAATAGGTGCTCATGTATCTTCTAAATCGCGTCCAAGTCGACCTGTTTCTCAGTGAAGTAGCCTTCATCCTCATTCTGCCCAGCACACGAGGGATAATCCCTCCGCATGGTCATCCGTTCCCAGCAGAGCTGACAAGGATGGAAATTGACGTCGCAACAACTTGTGCAAATCCAAGCAAAACTCCCCCGTCTCCTCTGCCAGCCCTCTAAAAGAGCACGCAAAGCCACAGCGAATCAAGTGCTATTTGAGTCGTTGCATCGTTTTTTGGTGGTGTGCCAGAGTAGCTCTTTTGCACGCGCGGCCGCCGCCGCTGCATAGTGTTGCCAGTCATCATTTTTGTGTGAGTCCGCATGATCAGACATGCCACAAATAATGATACACGAAAACTTAGTCGCAATGCCCGCCGCTGCCATGTCAAAGCCAACTATATCACCTAGGGCGTCCGGAAAGCCTTCGGGATCAGTACACGCCCAAAGGTTTGTTCCGTATGAGAGCATCTCGTATCAGACTAATCGCGGAGGCAACCAAGCCTTACTGAATCGCCAGCTTGGTTTATTCTTCATTCCATTGGATATGTCCCCTTGACATTAATAGATTGCTTTGGCAGCATACTTCGCAGGTTTCTTTACTATTTATTGGGAACGCCCGACACGGGGAGCACCGCCTGTGACGCCAAAGACGGACAGAAATGGCAGTAGCGAACTGTGACACAAGCGTTGCTAACTATAATGTTGTTAAGAAGGTTGCATGAAGCCCTTGCTCGTGGCAATGGGGATTTGGGAAGACAAGACCAGCAAATCCGCTGTCAGAGTGTTGAAAGGGGATGTAACAAGAGAGTTTGAATTCAAGCATGGAAAGACTGGAATGATGTAAAGATATTGGCTTGGCAACAGATGACTGATCATTACTAAACAACCCAGAACATCTCATTTCGGAATTCTCAGAAGATGGGTTTTGCTTCGGCGCGATTGAGGCCATCTCAGCGGACGACTAACCAGCTGTTCTGATCCTTGCCAAGGCCATTGATGAATGTACCGTTTTTATAGGATTTCTCACTTCACGATGACCAAACACTTTTCACATCGTCATTCAATACACCGAGCCCCTTATGATAGCTGAAATAGGAAACCTGCTCAAATAATCACGACCTAGGCGCAGGCTATAGAACAGGCCGGCTGCATCGGCCACCCCCACTACGCTGCACAAGGTACGTATTAATGTCGGAAGGACCGGACAGTCAAGGGGAAGTGTTTACCCGGAGTTCAGTGAATACTCCGTGAACACAAAGTATGTTATCGAGGTGTTCGAGGCAACCCTAATCTTCCACCTCTGGCTAAATAGCTAGCCAATCTTCGTAGTCAGAAGGCCCATTTCCATAGGTACTAAGTATTTGAAATGTGTAGTGCTACTGGGAAAGCAGAGCATTTATCGAGGCTATTTGGGCGAGCACTGAACTTTGACTCGTGCCGCCTTTGGCAGACCTCCGCTCCACGCTTCGTTCAAAGTCAAACACTTCAGCGATATCGCTGTCAAACAACGGCGATATCTCTTGCAGATCTTTAAGGGAGAGCTCCGCGATCGACACACCACGTTCCTCGGCCGTACGGACGACAGCTCCGGCTATGTGGTGAGTCTGACGGAAGGGGACGCCTTTAAGAACGAGGTAGTCCGCAACGTCCGTGGCAAGCATATCTGCTGTTAAAGCGGCACGCATTTTGTCCCCCTTGATTTCGAGAGAGCCGATAACGCCCTGCATGATAGCTAGGCAATTAGAGACTGTCTTCACACAGTCAATAAGCGGTTCACATGACTCCTGAATGTCTTTGTTGTACGAGGTGGGGAGGCCCTTGACTGTGGTGAGAAGGCCAAATGCCTAAAGTCTTGTTAGTGTGAGAATTGAGGTCAGAATTGAGGATGACAGACCTGTCCTTGGACTCTTCCAGCTTTACCTCGAATAAGCTCCAAGCTATCCGGGTTCTTCTTCTGAGGCATAAGGCTACTGCCTGTGCTGTAAGCATCGGCAACTTGCACAAAGCCGAACTCAGCGCTAGAGAATAATATCAGATCCTCAGCTAAGCGACTGAGATGCGTCATCAAAAGGCTTGACCATTGCAAAATCTCGATGATGAAGTCGCGATCAGCTACCGCAGCAAGGCTGTTTGGATGGACAGAGGTAAAGCCCAGGTCACGAGCCAGAAAATCACGATCAATCCCAAAAGGATTGCCGGCCAGCGCGCCAACGCCAAGAGGACAGCAATTCAGTCTTTCCTGAATGCCCTGCAGCCTTTGAAAGTCTCCCATGACGAATGTTGCATGCGCGAGGAGCCAATGCGAGAATCTCACGGGCTGGGCACGCTGGAGGTGCGTATACCCGGGCATCAGGTAAGGGAGAGAAGATTGTGTTGTGCTTGCGCAAACTTGGAGGAGGCCCTTCATCAATTCCGTGATATCAACAAGTTGGTTTCGAGCCCACAGTCGCATGTCTGTGGCGACCTGATCGTTGCGGGAGCGCCCGGTGTGAAGCTTGCCAGCGATTGACGGACTGATGAGTTCGGAAAGTCGTCGTTCATTTGCAGTATGAATGTCTTCGTCTGACTTTGCATCAATAAGGAAAGTTCCTTCGTCCCACTCCTTTTCTACCTGTTGCAGTCCATCCAGAATTTGGGTCAGTTCATCGGCGGAGAGAATGTTCAGCTGACAAAGTCCTTTCGCGTAGGTCGCAGAGCCTTGAATGTCGACTTTACATAGGGTTTTGTCAAATGTGAGCGATTCGTTGAACTTGAACATTAGGTCGTCAATCGTGCCTATATCATAGAAGCATGCATTAGTATGGTTCCAGCCAAGGGTGAAATTACAACGTACCTTTGAATCGGCCTCCCCAAAGGAGGGTTTTCTGTTGTGGTTCCATGGCTATTGATGTTTGTAATGACGATGTTTCAATGGAAACTGTTGATGACGCCAATTGCCCACTATATATTTACTTGTACCATTCTCTTGATGTGTCAAATTTTGTTCGGATCCACACGCACGGGTGCCGATAACGGCGATATTGACAACAATCAGCCTTGTGTGACTAGACGGCGGCTCTAACCAACTACCTAGGTAGTCATCTGTTTGAATGAACTTTATCTTCATCTCCTTAACGCCTAGTCAAAGTCAGGCCCGCTAGAATTGACTCCTAGCAGGTGCCTGGGTATTTGCGATGCATGAAGCTATCTTTGTTGGCCTTTTTTAATACCCGAGATCGGGCAAGAACACTGGCTGCACGTGACTTAACGCGACATCTATAGGAAGCATCTTTGAGGCACACTTTTACTGACTCTTTAAATTGGAGCTTCCAATTTGACCTTAGCAGTTAAATAAGCGTACTTCTGGCGTCTCTTAAGCGTCAAGGAGATGCTACGAGTAAATGCCACGTCCTAGGTAGAAATTGGCCCTAGTTTATAAGGACCCCTTTTAGATAGTGGTATTTAGAACGGTCTGTAAGAAGCAGCTTTTATCGACCCTACTGGGTAAACGCCGGTGCTAAGAGCTACGATGGAAGGGTGGCTAGGGATCCTATCTCTTAATTCACGATGCACTAGTGGCAGAGGACGCTGGACAACGTGTGTCGTCAGCGATCCTCATTCTTCCTCTGACGCTCTGGCAGGTCCATGTGCCAATTGCTTTCATGCGAAGGGGTGCTCAACTCAATGTTGTTCAAGAATATCATCTTCACAACAAAACCGCGATACATTTACTGCATTGGATAACCTCCTCGGCCCGTGTCCAAACATGTAGACACTCTTTCATGTAGACACTCTTTCAAGGCGGTCCCTAAGCTGCCTGAACACCGCGTGGTCTGCCGAATACCGGAGCTGTTACCGTTGTCACAAGAGTATTAATGTCAGAAAAAAATGAGTCACGCCAAGGCATGTGCTAAAGCGCTGCCAGCTGTGTGTCGCATATGTGCGAAACATGGGACACATGCTGATATCGCCAAACACGAAGCATTATGCAAAACTCACACCTGTGTACAGTGCAAAATTCGCGGCAGTAAAGAGAAGATAGAGGCGCATCAAAAGATATGTAAACGAACATTGTGTGGCACTCATGGCTGCAAGATTGATCCCGGGGTAGATCATGACTGTCAGTTTGCGAGGTGTTCCGCGTGTTGTGGGCGCGCATTCATCGTGACCTAATGCATGAGCACCTTCTGAAGTGCCCAGGGTGGAGAGAGCAACCAGACATGTTAACAACAAATTCTCGCTGAGTGGACAGTCTAACCAAGCTCCGACTAAGGCCATGTTGTCGGCAGCAACCAAGTTCTCACTCTTTCGGTGCTGCGTATCTACCATGAACCCATGTAGAAGAGGGTTGAAATCCTTGGGCTCGACCAAGACAGTTCCTGTCAGAGCGAAATCCAACTCTCATCCTTTATTTTCATGACTCAATTGCAACTCGGACACCATATAACCTAACTCCTGTATTACCTATGAGTCAGCTATGATCACACGACAAATGGAACAACACGTGAGACACTGTATTGTAACGACTCCAATTACTGTATCATTGTCCCCTCTCATGAACATATGGCCCAGAGGTGTACTCGTGAAATGGCCCTCGTAACAAATGACGTACGTGCTTAGCTGTTGTACGGAAAATTAAAGTGCCGCCTCAAACAGACGTCCATTGTGAAGTCACGCTCACGATGTAAATAGCCTGACTGTCTTTCGCTTGACTCATACGGCACGATGAGTGAATCCTCCCGTATTCGGCTTATTAGCCAGCATTAAGGTAGTTCTAAGCTCCACCCGATACTGTAAATTCCTGAGCTACATCATCCTATTCTCCGAAGCGTGCGCAGCGGCTTTTCTCCTTGGACTTGGGGCCAAACTTGCCAGAGTTGATTTCCCGTCCAAACTGTGATTGCGCACCTACGGCAAAGGTCAGCGTTTGTGCAGGTCGGTTCGGAGGGGAAAAGAAGTTCTCATCTAAAAAAGATTTATGCCAGGCAGAAATCCCAGGGCGAATCACAGTGGCAGAGAAATCGAGTATGACCTCAAGCCACTCCGATCTACCACCGCCGTCGCCAGCTAGGGTATTCCCATCTTCTGGATTTCATCAGTTCGAAGATACCGACAAGATTGAAGAGGAGAACAACTCGTGGTACTCGCCTCAGGACTTCTATCCAATTCGAATCGGCGAGGTCATCCGAGAACGCTACCAGGTAATCACAAAACTAGGCTACGGCACAGCCTCTACCTCATGGTTCTGTCGCGATCTCAATGATCATCGATATGTGGCTGTCAAGGTATATGCCAGCAATCAAGAGCAGGCTGATCGAGAGATTTCAGCTCTTAAACACATCAATCAAGTGCTGCAGGACCCTTCAATCAAGGAGTGCGGGGGTGCGCATTTCGTTCGGCTCGCCCGTAGAAGCTTTAAGCTGGAGCACCCCGAAGGCTCCAGGAATGTGTGTCTTGTCTACGAACCAATGGCAATGACCCTTGCGGAACTCCGTAAGTTTGGGGACGATGATTCTCTGCCGCTAGACCTAGTGAAGTCGATGTTGCCCTTCCTGCTCGCGGCGCTGGACTTT
>AFRD01000234.1:0-52126 GCA_000222875.2 Periglandula ipomoeae IasaF13
TTAGCACATCAACTCGGAGCATTCAGACTCCATCGTCAGATGTCATCGATAAACAAAGAGCGTAACGTAGAGTAGGGGCAAAAGTCAGACGTACGCGATGGTCAAACCGGCGAAAGCACCACCAAGCAAAACGAGAGCCATCGAAGCTACATATAGCACCCACACTGGCGTGCCCTCGAAATCTTCATCTCCGTGCTTCCGTTCGGTCAATGGCGCTGCAGCGACAGATGAAAGCCCGACGCCTAAGATGCGACCCATTCCGAGAACACATGTTCGCAAACTCGCGAAGCCACCTGAGCCGTTGCTTTGCCTCATGTTGACTTGTGTCGTGTCCCGGGAAAAGTAGCGAGTTGATTGTGAGCTTTGTCGGATGTGCGACCGGGGAAGCACGCTGCTGCTGAGAACACAACTGAAATTTCGTGTTCGACGAAGCTAGGCAGGCAGCTCGCGATGGGAAACGGGTGGGAGTTTCGATATTGATGTTAGGGCGAGTCGACTGACACGGTAAATTGCCTTGTCTTGGCTCGACCTGTAACGGCTGCCCATACGTCAGTCAGCCACTGGTGTTATAGTTACGTCGGCGACGAAAAGCGTCCGCTGTGTGGCAGTACATTGGATGGCTCACAGCAGGACGCGTCAACGACGAACAGAATTTGGATATTTCTTGCCGGATAGCCTCGGCCGCTCGGCCACGATGTGTCGGGGTGCCTGGATTTTGGCGCTTGATGAAAAACGGTGGATTAAAGAAGTTGGCAAGTCAGAGTAACCAAGATCTTCGAGAGACAAAAGAGACAGGACGGGTAGCCAGTGGAGACTGCTGCTGCCAGGCAGGTGTCTGGGCCGTTCCTGCCACCCATCCACCTTTTTGCAGCAGTTTGCAGTGCTGTACGAAAGAAGCTAGGGCCAATGACGACAGGTGGGACGAACACTCACCGTTGATTGGCTGTAAGTGCAAATAGCTTCGCCAGGGTCCTGTTAAGAATTGGGCCTGGAATCGGTTCGCCGGCAGCGGAATCTCAATAGGCATCAGATTGACTAACAACCATTGAGCCTCGATTTCCGACCCTCGAAACACACTTCGGCTGAGTTCCGTTCCTGCAGGTATGGGGCAACATCGAGCATAGAGTATGCACTGGCACATCTTAATGGGCCAACTAAAAAATTTTGTTGCATGATTCAACGCTACCTAGGCACCTAGGGAAGTCTATGATTATTGGATGAATAATGAGCTGCCTCTTTTGAATACCTCCCCGTCGTGTTGAAACGTCGCTTCATTCCCCAAACATTTCGCTATCTACCAATCCATAAGTTACTAGGATTTCTAAAGCTGCACAAGGCTGACGTCCAAAACGCCCTCGGATTTTCTCAGTCCATCCAAGACCTGCGCGCTCACTTCCCCATCCACGCCGAGGATCATGAGAGCTTCGTTGTCCTTCTGCGTGGGTGGCGTGTTGTGGCCCTGCCTTGCCTCGGGGTCCAATCCGGCGACCTGCATGTACCGGATATTGATGCCGTGAGATCCAAGAACCATGCCGACGCCGCCAATCTTACCTGGCTCGTCATAATTGTGGAGGATGATCAGACTACCCTCTGGGTTGAATGTGGCATTGAAGCGGTCCAACTTGGAAATGTAAACCCGCTTGTCAGACCCAGCATAGCCTTCGATTATCTGCTCCGTTTTCCCACCACGCGGTCCATCGGCAATCGACTTCAGTGTCACCAAGTTAGAGTACATCAGGTCCTTTGATTGATGTGCGTGAGTTTCGTTGATGACAATGCCCTTCTCCTTGGCAATGAGGGTCGCGTTTACAATATTGACATGAGAATCGCTGAAAGACGCCACAAGTCCTTTGACAAGTGCAGCGAACAGTGGCTTGGTATTGGGCATACCCGCCAAGTCGCCGTGGTAGATGAGCTCGAATTTGCGGTCGCCAATCATCCCACCTTTCGACTTGACAAAATGCTGCGTGTAAAGGCGTCCCATTTTCTCAACCAGCTGTACAGTCGGCTGAAGCTTTTGATACTCCTCCGGCAGGATGATGGGAGCATTGACTGCGCTTGTGGGTAGGCCACCACGGAGAATCTCTAGCATTTGTGTGCATACATCCATTGACACATTTTCTTGAGCTTCAACAGTCGAGGCACCCAGATGGGGTGTTGAGACCGTCTTCGGATGGCGTGCGAGCTTGTCAGCGACTGAGTCCGCAGTAAGAGGCTCGGCTGTGAAAACATCCAACCCGGCACCGGCGATCCAACCTTTGTCCAGGGCCTTGAGCAGTGCCGCTTCGTTGTATACACCGCATCGAGCAACATTGAGAACTCTTGCCGTCTTCTTCATGGTTTTCAGCTCTTCTTCGCCTATCAAGTCCATGGTCGTTGCCAACAATGGAGTGTGAATGGTGAGGAAGTCAACTTGTGGTAGCAACTCATTGAGACTCGCGACGAGCTCGACACCAGCTTGACGAGCCAGGTCGGCGCTCGCATAAGGGTCGACAGCTTTGACTTGCATTCCTAAGCCCTTAGCCATTCTGGCAACGTCCAAACCGACTTTGCCGAGTCCCACGATGCCCAGCGTCTTTCGGCCGACCTCGACCCCGACCAACTTGCTGCGCTCCCATTTTCCATCTTTGATGGTTCCATCGGCGCGACCGATATTGCGAGCCGTTGCCAATAGCAAAGCAATAGTGTGTTCTGCGGCAGCGAGAATGTTCCCAGCGGGTGAATTTATAACAATGATACCCTGAGATGTAGCGGCAGATACGTTGATATTGTCGACACCAACACCTGCACGTGCCACGACTTTCAGCTTGTTTCCCGCTCGCAAGATCTCTGGAGTAACTTTTGTTTCTGATCGAACAATGAGACCTTGGTAGCCAGGGATTATTGAGATGAGTTCCTCGGCAGAGAGACCGAGCTTGACATCAACATCGTAGTGCGGCGTGAGCAATGCCAGGCCATCGGGAGAGACCTTTTCAGGGACGAGGATACGAGCTCTTGATGGAACAGATTCCGGGGTGATGTCTGATATGGCGGTTGGCGTCATCATGGGGAGTGTTGCTTATGTTGGCGGTAATGTTGTTGCGTGTGTGCCAAGAGTGATGGTGAGAGAGGAAGAGCAATGAGGTTTGGACAGGCTTGAAAAAAAGGAAAGACCAGAGGACGAGAGCACCTTCTTTGGGTTGAGGTGGGTTGGGCGATTGCACATAAGTAAGTACAGACACAAAGACAAAGACAGAATGACGTCCTTGGCTTTACACCCCTCGGCCACGGAACAGAGATGCGCGGGTGAACATTGAGGCACCCCGCGATTTAGAGCAGAACATTGAACAGCATGGCCAGAGGTGAAGGGCGTGTGCATGTGGCACACATGTTGGCCCCGGGGGTGATTCAGTGTCACTGACCAAGCTTGCTTTGTTCATTGCCCGTCTATGAGTCTCGCGCTTTAGTGAAAGGCTGTGTTAACCCAAGCCAGCGGACGGCATAGCATGCTGCATTCAGCAAGTTGATGCCGGAGCGAATCATCAGGGTCGATGGAGACCCGTAGCCTATCCGTCTTGGGGGGATTACATGAAAGTAACGACAGGCCATAATTGCAGATGCAGGGTCAGCATCGGCATACCGAATCTGCTCTCTGCACTAGACCTACAATATTATCTGCGGTCCGTGATTGAGGCGAGCATGGCGAGCGCCTAATAGCAAGTGCCTAGCAGGTATCACCCCAGCAAGCCATGCAGCCTTGAGTTGGGTGCTTGGTACCCTTGTAACCAGCACAGCAAATCCGACCCCGACGACCCCTCCTGCCCCTCCCCCGCCCTCCTAGTCCAGCGCCACGAGCACGAGAGCTGACCTCGCCTGGCCATCGCTGCCATTCCTGGGAAACAAGCACCGCTGAATGGATCGTGATGCAGTGCATGACCCCTGCCGGGAAGACGCATCCGGATGGCTGAGAGCCAGACATCAGCCAGAACATGCTACTTTCGAATATCAGAGACCATCTGTCGCGGCACGTTCAAAAAACCCGAGTCCCCTCTCAAGCCTCGCCGGGAAACAAAACATTAAGTGGTAGCGGGGAAGAGACCATGCGTGGCGTTCGAGTGTCTCACGACCTGTTCATCACTCTGTGCCTTTCCCATCACTCCCCTACCTACGTTACATTCGCAGCTGGAACATGGATAACGGAAGATTCAATTGCCTGGTGTGTCTCCCGTCAGCCATGGCACCCACCGTGTTCATGAACATGCTGCCCCACCATTCCCAGCTCATAAACGGCCAGAGGCAGAAACACGCTCAACAGTCACTTCTCATGTAAACGACGCAAATGCGCTCACTCATGAGGTTTGGTTGACGACGCCATTTTGGTCATAGGTATTAATTATTCGGGTTCTGACAGCGCTGCTCAATGCAGCGCAATGCCACTGACCGATGAAGCGTCCAAGTCCGTTCGAACAAGTGAAGGGTTACTGTTCTTCTACTTGAGGGAAACACGCCCGCGGCAACCACACTTCAGCCTGGTTTTTCTTCGACTTGATGTTCTCGGCAAGAGCAGAAATAGGTCCGCACAGTAGTTATCATTACGTCAGTTTAGCACCTCATCATTCTTGCTTTTTAGTTACTTGTGCAGATAGGCGAGACCCTGCTACGGTTCGTGCTACACCATTGCTCTGAAAATACCCAGCATGACTACCAAGGACCCCTAGGTGGGGACCTTGTCGCTGTACTTGTCATTTGGGATGACCTCAATCGAGTAGCCATCGGGATCAAGCATGAAGGCTATGTTCTTCATGCGTCCATCCGTAAGTCTCTTTCTCCAGCTGACCTTGTGATCCTCAAAACGCTGGCATGCAGCATCGACGTCATCCACACTCACGCCTATGTACTGATCAGTTTCCTGTGCAAAATTTGCAATTTAAGTTGCATTAGTTCGGTTGAGATGCAGAACCTACAAATGTGACCAAACCCTTGAGGCTCATCGTTTCCATTGTGATACTTGAAGTCGGCGTCCTTCTCCGTACCATAATTCCAAGTGAGCTCCAGCAGACCCTCGCGATCAGCTGTCCTTCCGTCCTTGGGCAAGCCTTGTTCACCAGGGTAGCCAAAAAAATACAAATTGAATCCAGCAGACTGGTTCTCAGAAGTTCGGAAGAATGTCATGCCCATGACTTCCTGGTAGAACTTGAGAGACTTCTCTGCATCCTTGACGCGGATCATGGTGTGATTCTGCGAATACATTGTTAGCTGATTCGCCCACGTGTATTATGCAATCTGCAAAACTTTAGATCGAGAGATCTGCACAAGGGACAGGGTGGCTTGCCATTCTATAGGTGTTGGTGTCAGTTTCCTTAATATTCGCAGTCTCTTCGACTGGTTTCTGCCCAATGATCTCGACCCAGTAGCCGTCAGGGTCCAAAACAAAGGCAATGTGGTTCATGCGACCATCACTAAGCTTCTTCTGGAACTTGTACCCGGCATCTTCAAGACGCTGGCAAGCGGCCTGGATGTTGTCTACGCTAATGCAGGTATGACCGAAACCTCGGTGAGGTTCCTTGTTGCCAGTGTTGACGGTATATGAGTCGTCGTTTTCCGTGCCATAGTTATGGGTCAGCTCGATAACACCTTCTCGGTTGACTTGGGAGTTGCCGTGTGAGACCGCTTTGGACCCGTTAAAACCCAAGAAATAAAGATCGAACTTGTAGTCGGGGTACTCCAGCTTCTTGACCACTGACATGCCCAGAAATTCATAGAATTTCACTTGAGAGTGTTTTGGTCAGCCAATACTCCGCCGTGCTGGAGGCCTGGGTACTCCATGGCGTCTTATTTCGGTTGCGGGACTCACCTGATGCCTTTGGGTCTTTCACTCGAATCCTAGAAAGTTTTACGTCAATAATACTCTACAGACTGGAGACTTTGAGCTGCACCAGGATCCTACATGGAGTGGTTGAGCTTGTAAGTGCTCGTGTCTGTGGTGGCCGCCATTGTAGCTAGCTGTCTGCCTAGATGAGCTTAGCTTCTGTTCATCAGAGCACGAGCATGTGGGGTCATCTACCTGTGACGGGAACCTTGAGAGATGATTGAGGGCTGCAGGTACTTTGTGAATGCTTGGATGCGTTGCGCCGCCCTGAATATGCTCATCAAGGTAGTCTTTGCAGTTTGCAACGGATTTGCAGGTGTCTGCGTTTCTCGAAGCTTGCCGGGTGTGAGCGAGAACTTGTATCAAGCAGAGCTGCCCCGCCGTCGTTGCCCCGCCGTCGTTGCCCCGCCGCTGAAGAAGTTGTAGTCATCACCGAGCGGAGCGACTGACGTCAAATACATTCATGTCATGGCCTCGGCCGAAAGGGGGGCTACTTTGTAAATAGAGTGATGCGGATCATAACCCGCCCGACTACCGTTCCATTATATCTTTCCGGCTGCCACTTTCTGCTTATATTTCGCCCTGAAGCAAGCAGAGAAACGGGAAAACACTACGGTCAAGCCAGCCCTTGTCTTCCCGGGTAGGCAATTCGGACAAAAGCAGGTGGGGCTTTCTGAAATGAAAAGCCTCGCGCCGCAAATTAATGTAAGTCTCGCGTCTGGAACACGAGAAACACTACTGCTCTACTACCATGCTCGGAATCGTTGACTGCAAGTGTAAAGATTATGCGATTAGACGCTTTGCAAATGCCGTATGTTCATATAGGAAAAAGGACCGCAGAGCTGTGTTCAGCATTGTCTGACAGCGGGAGCGAGAACAAGCACCTGCACTCAGTGACAGCTGCAGCCAGGCGGCTATTTCAGCCGGAATAGTGGGCCACCACCCATAAAAATGCATGTTGCAACAGTGACAGACACTATTGCAATAGCGAGTGACCACCAGCCAGTCACCATTGCCCTTCGAGACATCCGCGCCTGTGCTGAGCTCTCAACCACTCAAAGCACCATCCGACCTAGCTTCTGAGGCGCGCCCAGCGACAACTCATAGCTTTCTGTCCGCAGCCGCCCACCCTCGACGCTCCGCACATTTTGGTCGTTATCTTTTCCTTGCTCATGGAAGAACCCGACTTATTTACAGGCTATTGCGGCATTGAATAAACTACACGCCTTGGACTTCGATGGCTCCTACTCGACGGTAATACTGCGCCCTGTACCTCAAGCCCCAGCTGCCGACTCAGGTCCTGGCATCTGGGTGATGGTAACGGGCTTCGTCCGGGTTAGCTTAAACTTGTTGTCCGAAACGGCGCTCTCGACAGACAAGAGCCTCAGCAAAGAATTGGGACAAGATGTCGGGATACACCACCATGGACGAGGCTGCCGTCACCGACAGCAGATATTCGGGATCCATTACCCACGATATATCTCCCTGTGCCGGCAGCAAGACTCGATCCTTGTCCGACGGAGGCGGGACGCCATCAAAACTCTCACCATCACCTCATATAAGGGGAGCCTCGCGAAGGACGTCAAAAGATGATTTCGACCTGAAAGACGCGCAAGCGCCTGCTACACCCCGACGCTCCGAACTTCAGGGTCTGTCGCTGCATATGCCCCCGCGCCAGTTTACTCCTCCACCGGCCGGTTTGAATCCATACGTGAAGCCACCGCCTCTTTCTCCAAAGCTCGATCACTCACAAATCTATGCCTCACCGACAAATATCCTACCGCGCCGGTCGCGAGGGTTGGACTTTTCTCGCGCGGCCACGAGCTTGCACCACTCGACGCTTGCCGAGTCGTCACCAGACTCGTCACCAACCATCGGTGAACGAGCCATGAACATCCCCAATCGCAGAACCGAATTCGGCGGTCCCGAGCAGACATCTTCCTCCCTATGGTCAATCATGGGCAATCATGAAAAAATGAACATCAGTAGCTCTCTTGGGAGCACCACGCAGCAAGCAATTGGGTCTGATTCGTCGAGCTCGTCCGACGACGACGACGATATAATGGACGAGGACATGGAGGAGCCTTATATTACGACTCCGCAAGTGTCCAGGACGACTTCAAATATGGGCCCGACTGGACCGTTTGGTTCACCAGCTATGAGCAGCCTCATCAATTTCCAACAACGACAACGGCATCGGAAGCAACCAAGGAAGAAGGTGCGCGGCCCGTTGAGACTAGGATTTAACGTATCCGCTGCCTCCATCTCCAAGTCCCCGCCAAGCAATTCGGCTAAGGCCCGACGGGAAAGCATCAGCTGGCAAGCCAATCAATTGCACATTTCTGCTACAGAGGGTGACGAAAGTGGCAAGTCACAAAGCGACGTAGATGGCAATGGAGGAGATGGTCAACGGGGAGTCATTCGACGAGCGGTCACACGTCGTGGGAATCTCCTGGTAAGTCTGATGTGAGCCACCATGAAACATACTTCACATATACTGATATTCCACTAGCCCAAGACCAAAACTTTTGCTCGGATTCGCGCCGCACTGTTTGAAGAAGTGGCCCCGGCTGAAGCGGAGACAAGACGAGAAGCCGAAGTGGTAAAGCAGGTGCGCGAAAGTGATGTTACTCTCGAGCCGAGGGTGGCGGCCCCTTCAGCAGAAGCCGGGACGGCTGCAAGCGCCCTGTCTTCTCCCAACCTGACCACAACCGATACCATTGAAGACATCCAAGAGGACGACATGACCATGATGGACGACCTGTCTTCCGGACTCTCGAGTAGCTTCAAGCAACAGGCCATCAAAAACTCCAAGGGCAAGACATTCTGGGACACGTTCTCGGAGTCAAGCAGCATGGGTGGCACGCGAACAACTCCGCCACCTCCGGCATTTCTTCCTCGGGGATCCTCCTCAGGTGTGAGTGAAGATGCGGCTATGAATTCACCAATGCCAGGTGGCCCATCTGCAAACTCAGTGAGTTCCCTCGATTATCGTCCACTATAGATTCATATGGGTTTGATGCTAACTGGCTATGTCACAGGCTGGACAAGGGAACAACGCTCAGGGGCCGAGTGCCGCTGAAATCACAAGGCGCATTAACAACAAAAGACGGCGAGACGGCGACTTTGACCCATTTAGCTTCAAGCGACGCGCCGTGAGTCCCGGCATGAGCGCCCACAACTCACCAATCCTTCAGAGCCCCATGCAGCGTGACTCCGCTCCGTGGGGATCCCGCCCTGGCAGCACTGGCGGCGATAAGGGAGGCAGCAGCGCGCAAAGCGAGACTGGCAGCGTGAGCGAGGGCACGCCAGCTAACATCTCTGCGGGGGCGGCTGGTCGGCAGAATAGTAAAGGAAGAGTAGGATTTCAGGGCATGACTGATACTAATGAAGGTATCATGCGGATGAGTATCGAATAAATGGTGGCAAGGAGGGAAGTTCTTTGGTCAAGTGCGCAAAATGGAGGTGGAAAGCGAGTGGTCGGGAGCACCCCCTTTTTTGCATAAAATGGCGTTTTTACTTTTGTAGCCTCTTCAGTCTTCTCATTTGTTTGGCGTCTGGGAATTGGGATTGAATGGAGAATATGGGTTTTACACCGTTCGGCTCGGTGACGTATCATTATTTGGAGCAAGTCGTTATTGGGGGTGAAGTTAGCATGGGTTTGAATACCAACCATAATTCTTACACAGATATGTGGTTTCGAAATTGCTGGTCATGGGATATGATACCCGGGTCGAAGCGCATTGTTCTTACTTTACTTGAGGTGATGAATTCAAGTGTCGCGTGTCTTGAACACATTTCCCATGATCAAAGACCATGCGACGGCCGTTGTGAGAACTATGATCTAGGGATTCATCGATTTCTCGTTGACGACGAATGGGCCAAAAACCGACGGCGACGCATTCATTTGTGAATAGCAAAGTAGCACCCCTGAGTGACGCACACTGTATATTGGATTCTCGGACAAGACATCAAGCAAGTAAAACGTCGATAACAGTGGTATCTAAGTGACGCGCGCTAAACAATGAAGCTCAATGCGAGGTGGCAGGCCACCAATGCGGTAAAAAGAAACACAAAAGCCATGCAGAGTCAGCAACCAAAAAAAAAAAAAAGGTCCAACGCCCTCGAATGCCCTTGCTTTTCAAGTAAGTAAAATCATCGGTTTTCGGCATGAGGAAAAAAAAAACATGAGTTGTTTCGCAACTACATTTCTATTCGCTCGAACCGACACCTTCTTCGGGGACCCTCAGGGTTCCGAGCTTATCGTCGAGCCACCGAGCCAAATCACTGGCGTGCTTCCTCATGGCCACGACCGAGGCAGCTCTCGCGCTGTCCAGGCTGGTCGTGGTCTGGCCACCTGCGCTCACTAGGCTTTCGACTTCGCTGGGACTACCGGCGGCAATGTCGCCGTTTTCAGGGTGAAGATGCGCACCGGCCTGGAGATCATGTGCTGAGGGGCCGACGCAGACGAATAGTAATCCGCACTTGAGACGACGTATGATGACGGTTCCCCCGCTGAGCTGCACGGTGATGGTGACTGGTCGGACAGATTGGGCGCTTCTTTTGCGCGCAGCGGCTTTCTTCTTGGCTGAGATATCGTGGGGCCCTAGATGACTGTCGTCGGTAGCATCGTCATGATCGGTGTCGTCGGGTCCGAGGACGGGCGAGCTGGAGATTGGGTCGAGTGTTCTTGAGCCAGGCAGTGCGAAGGGCACGTCGACGGAGGACGAAGTGTGGATGGCGAGCAGAGATGCTGCTACGGTGGCGTGAGTCCGCAGGACGGAGACGGGGTGAGGACTCGCGTGGGCGAGCAGCTTGCCGTGGTACGTTGTGAGGAGGAGAGTCGGCAGCTGAGGAGTTTGGTTGGCGTGGAGGAAGGCATTGAGTCTCTTTGTCAGGAGAAGGGGTGGGGATGGATTCGGGACAGCCATCCTGGATCTTAATGCTTCTTGATATTGCTCGTTGCGTGGACTCTATGCTGTCTGCAAGATATCGAATGGATTTTTTGCCGTAGACTAGGCTGATGCAGCCGCTCGTAACATGGATGGCTCGGCCGGTCGCAATGGCTCAGGGCACCTGGAAGGCGAGAGCTGGTTATCGCTATGTGAAGGAATGGAGGAAAATTTCGTCGCCAGTGGTCTTTGTGATTGATTCTCTCGTATTAAGTTGAGGATGCGATGTGCACGCAAGGTCAGGCGACGTTTGGCAAGTCGGATCCGGAGCTCGGATGGGTAAGTCTGAGGTTGATGGTTGACCGGTCTGCTTGCTCGAGTCAAGTGAAGTGAAGTCCTCGGCCGATGGGCTGAGCTGTTAGATTGGACCATACACGCTAGCCCTTTCCGTAACGGGCGGGGACCCTTCGCGAGCAACGCTGTGCTGACATCACCGTTGACGGGGCTGACTGATTGTTTGCTGGAGCTGGTACCATGTTCTGGTGGCGCATGCTTTTGGCTGGCTGCAGAGAGTGCGATTGCATTATAAGTGCTCGTGCTGAATATTAGGCGTTGGGCACTGTTCATGCAGGATAATTACTCTGCATAACGGCAAGCAATTTTATGTTTGCTGAGCTCATGTGCACGTACTCCGAAGCTTCAGGCCTAGCTTAGCATACCTTGCGACGCAACTTACCTAAAACACAATTGACCTAGTTGTTTCAGCGTCGAAACATGGCGAAAGCAAAACTTTGAAAGAACCAACGAGTGCCACGGTGCACACTTATGTGTCGTCTTCATGGGTACAATCGTCAAGGAACAAACATCCTGCTCACCTACATGCAGTCAAGTGTTAAGAATTCCGGAGACCGAGTACGACGGTGCAGTTGCAAAGTAAAACTTGAATGCTGTAGGGAACCCAGTGGTTTGCTTATCCTTGGCCGTTCGAGATTTCTATGTCGAGGCTTCGATTGGCAATCGAGGGTGCATTCAATTGATGCATTAAATCTTCCCGATCTCCATTTCTTGAAGTAGGGCTCTTAGTGTTATGTATCGAGAAAGACATGATTTGCGCAAATGCAAATCCACAGAAATTCGTGGTAAAGAGTCATGTACGCCATGGGAGGCTTGGATCATCGCCTACCTATGTGAACCCCGGAATTTGTATGCTTTGCAGCATGTGAATGCACCTAATTGCTAGATATGATATGGTCAAGTTCAGCTGCATCGCATGAGCTCAGTCGGCTGGAAGAGTAAACAAAATTGCGGTTACTCATCACGGACAAACCTGACACAAAGTATTCTTCCACTTGAACAGGCAAATTCTTCGGGCCGGAGAGATGAACCTGTCCCGCAAACTCCATGGCGTATCAGAAATTGGCCGGACATCTCTCAAGACGATGGCTTTCGGTACACACTAAGAACAGTCCAAGCTTGACCTCTGAGAATTCATGACTTCGGCGTATTTTACCATCGTCTGATCCAATCATAGTTTTTCCAGTTTTACATGGGAATTCCGTTGAATGGGTGAACCATGGATACTGAAACTTTAGGATACTTCTACACTGTGTCAGATTGAGGGATTGTTTGGTTGTGAGGGTCTAGTGATACAACAAAAAAAAGAATGCTCGCACCGTTGGGCATATTGGCATCGAATGAGTTCCTACATCCAAAATCCCCCAAGTCGTTGGGTTCTCGAAATGTTTTCCCCATTTGTATTGATGAGTCCTCTCGCTTCGACTATCACAATCGGGCGAGAATCATGATGCTCCGAACATGTGTAGGCGGGTCAAACGTCCAACATCGGCAATGGCAAAAACCGTGTTCGATCGACATAGAAGTCGATGTCATCGTAGGAAAAAAAGGCGTCAACGCTTGTTTCAAATCATTTACACCCCCGTCGCTGGCACGAAGAAGTGGAGCAGCATTCGCTAACCCGCGCTGGGGACCAGATCGGTTGGTTTTGGAGTGAAGGAATGTATCCCTGGGCTAGTGATAAGCGATTCGCTTGGGCTTTTGTTAGTGTCAACGGCGATGCATGAGCGTTCAGTCGGCCGCTTGGATGGACCGTAGCGCAAAGAGTATAGCAGGCGGCTGCATGCATTACGGTATCATCCGATGAGGCGGAGCGCTATTATGGCGGAAAATTGTTGCCAGTCGCGCGCGAATTAATGCGAATAGACGGGCATACATGAGACAGTCAGAGAGACCAGAGGAACGGTCAACGGTCATGCTCGAGGCTCCCACAGGATGCAAATGGCCAGATGTGTTCGTCGCGCTCGCCATCCGTTGGAATTGGACGCTCGATAGAAAAGGCGGGGCCGGCGTTTGAGGAGTCCCCAGCCAGCCAGGGCCAGTCAGGACAAGCCAATGGGAGGACGGAACCCCTGACAGTCATGTCAAACCGCCCCCCTGCGACTTCCCAGAGTGGCCAATGGGGGTGGGCCAGGCTGGGAGGACTGTGTGGACTGCTCTCGCCGCGCCAGGGGTGCTCTGCACTAGCCCCGGCCATGTGAGCCAGACATGGACCTCCGTGTCGAGAATCCCAGGGTCAGACCAGATGTCAGACCAGACTGCGACTATTGTCCTTGACATTCTGGCGAAGGGCTGCCTCTTGCACTGAGATAGGACTGCTTGTTTCGCTTCGTGACTTGGGACTGCCACACTATTGCCGCAGACAGATACTTGCACGCAGCCGACCAACTCTCCGTCCCACTGCCCGCCCTTGAAACCCACTCGCTTGTCGTTCCCGTCGTTGCTCTCGCTTCCCCATTGTCTTCCTGTCACCAGCCGTCCAAGCTGTGCATTCCAACGTAAACAATAGCCGCTCTTTCTATTCTGTTACCGCTCGTACTTTTCGCCTTCCGCCTGCATTTCTCCTGCCACGTCTCGGCGCGCGTCTCACATGATGCCTTCTGGGGCTATCATCCGTGGAAGATACCACTGTACTCGTTTGCCAAGACCATCCTGATCCCTCGTTACCCTCTCGAACTTCTCGTTACCTATGCTTTGAAACGACAACAACGGGTTTGTAACGGAAAACCGCATCATCGCACATTGGTTTTTGTGTCGTGCCTCTTTTTTCTGCCCTTCACCTGCGGTTTTTCCACTTGACCGGCCAATACAAGTGCTTTTGGCGACAAGCAGTTATTGCTTTTGTGCCCTGCCAAGCCTTTTGTTGTGATACCATATCGGTAACCCGCTTCGACGCTTGCGACACTTGACTACGTCTCTTGAAGCAATAGGGACATGGGAGCTCAGGGTTGTTTATTCTGTCCCTAGAAACTCGTCGTTTCGCCTTTTCGCCTTTTCGCGCCGCAATAAAAACGCGACATCCCCTCACTCTTTCTTCTGGGACCTCGATCACCCCAATTGGAGGGGAAGTATTGCCATAGGGAGGAGCGAAGTGTGCTGTCGGCCGGTCCGCATCACTACGAACTCCCTCACAGTTGCAATACCCACTGAAGTTCAGATATTTGCAACAATTGAGGCCACCCACGATTCGAATTGGCTGGACCATATAAACGCTTCGACTCAGGGACAAGATGGGTTGCTCAAGTAATCGGAAGAAGCAGACGCGGGAGTTCGCCGACCAGAAATGGGACTACATCAACCTTCAAGATTTCAAGGCCAAGGGCTGCGGGCCGGGGTTTGCCTATGGGTATCTGTGGTTCATGCTTATCATCTCCATCGCGGTCTATGCTGTCGACAGTTTCACAGCTGTGAACCTGCTCGCTTTCAATCGATGGTCGTCCAAGATTGAACCCGCGATTCCTTTCGATGTCTCTAAATGGATCTTCTCGGTCTGTATCCTGCTGTCATTTGTGAACCTTGCGTTTGAAGGAGTCAGAGCTATCCGCGTCATGAAACGAGAAAATGTTGCCGAGTGTTTTCTCGACAGCTTGGCCGTTCGCTGGGAGTCGATAAGATTCGGAAAAGGCCAAGGATGACAAAGATTTTTGGTGTTTGCAGAACTCACCAAGAGTAAAAAGGGCTCTGAATACGTGGCTCTTTTCACCTATTTCAGCTTCAAATGTACGTATACCTCTTCTTCTCGGGTTAATGACTTTGCTTATATTTACCCGTGTAGCGTGGATTCGGGTCATCTTTTGCTCAGGACCGCGTCAAGTCGTCAACGCCCTGACCCTCAGATCTGTGTATCAGGCAAAACTCGCGCCCACCGCGACCAGTGTGGACGGTGCGATTCTAGGCTTCTTCGACAAGATCAAGGTGCTTGCCTCGGAGGACTATCAACAAGCAGTTATTCTGTCCGGCATGTGCTTTACCTTTGTGGTTTGGGTTTTCTCTGCCCTTTTCTTGTTGATGGCCGTGCTCTTTTACGTCTTCTTTCTCTTCCACTGGATTCCGCGGGCTGATGGCGGCTTGGCGGGATACTGCGAGAGAAAGGTCAACAAGAAGCTACTTCGCATCGTAACGACCAAAGTAAACAAGGCCTTGGCAAAGGGACAAGCCAACAGACTGAAAGCGGAGCTGGAATTAGCCGAGAAGAATGGTGAGAAGACACCGCATCTTGACCGAGCAGCCACGCTCCCGACGCTTCCCAATGTACAGAGCAGCATGGGAGACAGCCTTCCTCAAATGCCCACAGCAGGACGCGATGAGAAGACTAGTACGCTTCCCATGGACACTTCTCGTCCAAGCTCACCAGGTAGTTTTGAGTTGGGCTCCATCGGAGGGAGACGGCCGATGCAGCGTACAGGCACGGCTGGCTCAATGCCTAGCTATTCCTCTCGTGCCCCATTAGCCACGTCTGCGGCAGACATGGGATATAGTCAGAGATCGCAGTCGCCAGCACCGAGCCTTCACGACTTCGATCTCAATAATGGCATCACACCTCCAACTCGACCTGGGACATCCAACTCCCAGCGCAGTTTTTCAAACTCTCGACCCGGATTCGGACAGATGAATAGCCATTCTACGGGAATCCCTCTGCGAACAATTACGGCTAGCCCTATTATCATGGACAACGACAGGCCGCCATATCCTGGCCACGCAAGGTCGCTCACGAACCGGTCATTAGAATCCAATGCCACGGCACCGCCCGCCGTTGGACGAAACAACACAGGTCCGATGGCCTATCAACCGTACAACCCTTATGGCGCTGGCGGACGAGCCAGCCCTGCGCCGTCCGTTGCGCCACATAGGACACCCGGCGGTGCTCCTCCTGCTCGCAGTATGACAGGCCCGGCCGGCTCAATGCCATCACCCAGAGGAGCACCACTTATACAATATCCACCGCCGCAGCGAACAATGACGGCACCAATTCCAGGAGGAGAAGGCTATGACCGGCCGGGAGCACCCCAGGGCATGCGCGGAGGGCCAGCACCAGCACATCGTGGCGGACCGTACGGGTACGATGTCGAATCACAACAACCGAACCGCCAATATTACTAGATTAATCGTCTGAGACAAGAATTCTTCCCTTATTTTCAACCTGCAGGGTCGGGGCACATTTGGACATTGACTTTGACCTTTAATTTATTTGATAAAGCTGAGCAATGAGACGGGAGAGGAAGAAGCGCGCATTCATGAACTACACAATTTTTCTTTTTGATTATCTATTCTACGATCTAGACACCCAATCGACAAGGATCAAGATAGTTCAAAACAGAGCCAGATTTGAGGATGACCTGAGCAGATATTGAGCGCCGACTGGGTCAATCATACTTTTTGAGGCAGGCAGGCGGACGAGGACCGATGAATGAGGGTGATAGACTTCCAGTCCACCTGGTGCTGATATGAGGCATTGACTGGATGGCAGTTATCTAGGGATAGACAGCCTAATTTGAGAGGAGATATCCCTTGAACCTAAGCAGAAATGTCTGATTTCAAAAAATGGTTGCTATGGCGTTATTGTGTAATTGTCATTAGTGCTTGTCAGCTCGAGGATTGAGACAAGTCGCACTCAATTCAATGCACACCAGTTGACTGTACACCATAACGTAGCACTTTGTTCTGCCGCCAAGCCACCCACTGGCTCAAACGCCGCGGCGAATGAAGCCAGCCAGTACTCACTGCAGTCACGTCAGCAACGCAACGTCCGATTTGTAAAGGGTGTATGGACAAAGCCATGCCATAATTGACGACAGCTGACGCCAAATTGATTCCACATCCCATAACTAATTAGCATGAATTTATGCGAAGGCCATATTGCTACAGAGACGTGGTGCGATGGTGCCTGTCCATTCAAATAGTGAACGAACCCAATGCACATATCGAATCTGACTTCCATCCCGCTCGTACAATTCCTCACTTCACAGGTTCTCATCAGCAGCAATTCACCTGCCATCATGCCTTCTCTCACAGGATTTCATGATGGCGAAACCGCCATGCGCGAACTCCTCAAAGTGCCGTCCGGCCGAAACCCCACCGCCCCAGGTCTCCCAGCGCCGTATGCAATGCGCGTAAGGCAAGCGCCGCTCGTCGCTCTCGGCACGCTGGACAGCCAGAACCGTCCATGGACAACCATTTGGGGCGGCGAGAGGGGATTCGCGGGCTCAGTCGCCCAGGGTGTTTTGGGGTTCAAATCCGCCGTGGATCAGAAGTACGATCCTGTGTTCGAGGCGTTCTGGAAGGTCGCAGGGGGTAAGGGAACGGTACAACCGAATGATGGACGGGGAAAACTGATGTCTGCTCTTGCGATTGATCTCGAGACGAGGGATCGTGTGAAGCTAGCGGGGGTGTTTGTCGCGGGCGCAGTGGTGGAAGATGGAGAGATTCCCGAAGTACAGGCTGCCGTGGTGGTGACGGAGAGCCTGGGCAATTGTCCCAAGTACTTGAACAAGAAGGAGATTGTGAGGAACGATCCGCGGAATGCGGAAATGGTGAGCGATGGACTGCCGCTGGGGAGGGGGGCGCTGGATCTGGTGTATAGAGCGGATATGTTTTTTGTGTCGAGCTCGAATGGGGAGACTATGGATACGAATCATAGGGGTGGGAGTCCGTGGGTTTGTGAGGGTTTTGAAGAATAAAGGTTTTGAAGTGGAATTGGTGTATCCTGAATGTGAGTTGTGTCCTGGCTTTCCTGATACGGAGATTTTTGTTGTTGAGGTTGTGTGACTAATGAGTGAATTTGCAGATTCGGGAAATCGACTGTATCAAACGTTGGGAAATCTGAAAATCAACCCGGCGATTGGCGTCACGATCCCCGACTACGAGACTGCGGATGTGCTCTATCTTACGGGCACTGCATCAATAGTCGTCGGCGAGGAGGCATCTTCATTACTTGCCAGAACACAGCTCGCTGTAAAGATCAAAGTCTCGGCAGCACGCTTCGTCAAGGGCGGTTTGCCGTTTCGAGGCGCACGAGGTGAATTCTCGCCGTACAATCCTCCCCTGCGTCACTTGTTATCCGAGAAGGAAGACCCTCGCGCAGTCGATGCAGATGTGAGGTCGGACATGGTGGCTACGTTGATGGATAGGAATATCATCACTCCGACAATTAGCACATTTACATTTAAGTTGTCTTCGTCACGGGGAGCACCTCTCCCACGATGGGAAGCCGGCCAGCATGTGTCGTTGGATTTCGAACCAGAGCTAGGCTTCGGATATGCCCACATGCGGGATGAGGACCCGCAGAGCATCAATGACGACTTCATTCGAACATTCACGGTGTCAAGCGCTCCTGGGTGGAGGGACGACGAGCTTCAGATCACGGCGCGCAAGCATGGGCCCGTGACCAATCTCCTAATGGAGACACAATCTACGGGCACCGCTGGAGATTCCCGTGCTGGGATTCGGCGGAGAAGCGAAGTTTCGTCTGCCGACTACGAAGTCGTCATCGCGGTAGGTCTTTGTAGCTGGAGGAGTGGGTATCACGCCTCTTCTAGCACAGGCGCGTGGTGTTCTTGAAGCAGGGACTGATTTGACATTGCTTTGGAGCCTCAGAAGTGAAGATCTCGCGCTTGCGGTCAGCACCTTTGAAAGTATACCTGGGTTGGCTGGTGTGACGTCGCTATTCGTGACTGGTGATGCTGCTGCTGCTGCTGTAGTTCAGAGAATAAGGGATCTTGGCATTCAGAGCTTAGAGACGAGACGAATTGGTCCTGAGAACGTACAGAAACTGAGGAGCGCGAGTCGGCCAAAGTTTTACCTTTGCGCGGGGCCGAGGTTATTGGGACTGTTGACTGAGTGGTTAGAAGGAGAGGATGTTGTATGGGAAGATTTTGGGTACTGAGGTCTTCTTGAATTAAGCCATATTGTATATTTCGTGTTCCTTTCAGCAGTATAAAATTGGCTGAGATAGGCGACAATGTGATGGTTGACTTGTGGAACGGTACCCGATAATGACATGTGCGGGAGCACCCTGAAAAGTGCCCGAGACAATGATGCGTTTCTGGCCCAAGCTCACTACATGTTGCTGTTGCAGTTGCAGGGTGCATTGATGAGCAGAAACAAGGTCCGTAGTGGGAAGGAGGGCTCTGGATTGGGGCGGGCAGCATGGGCTGTGTCGTCATCGCCAAACGAGACACTTTTTAGCACATGCATGTCCATCGCGAATAGAATGCGTCGACTGCCGGGCGGGACGGCATCTGACATTGAAGATCCAGCAAGCAGGTAGCACGATGAGAGTGATTACGAGAGGCAGTGTGAGCTCTGCGTCCATCGCGAGTGGCAGAGAGGAAGCACAATATCCATTTATCCGCGGTTGATTACACGCTCCGGTCCGAGTGATGGCACAAACAGTAGTGCAAGCACAGCAGCTGGTGTCGGCGAGAATTGTGAATGTGAATTGTGACTCTGACTGTCAGACTGCACCGCGCTGTGGCGTCGGCCGTCAATAGATGGCGCAAGACATGAAATGAACTTAAACGCAGACAGAAAAGACGAAGACGACATGCAGAAAAGCGCTTGGCCGCAATAGGTGCAAACATTGTGGGGCGCAGATCGCCCCACTTTTCGCCGGTCTGCGTGATGTTTCGCACTGACAGCGCAAGCAGGAGCGACCGTCGAGCTCCGTCCTTCGCAGCCTGGCCTGCCTGCGATTAGTGCGGCAACGGGGCCTCTTCTGCCGGTTCGGATGGAAACCGACTTTGCCTTTCGTCGCCATCTCTTGTCTCTCGCTCAACTTGGCTTTCTCACCTACACACGACCTCGACGAACAACGACAATTACCGCGCCTCTGCCTCTGCATCGCCGTCCGAACACCTTCGCACCGCGCGCAGCTCGCCTGCCGCATCGGCCGACGATCGCACCCCAAAGTTTTGAGTCAAATACGATCCTAGCCCAGCCCTGCTGCAGGCACCACGGCCAACGCACGCACGCCAACCCTTTCGCTTCCTGCTGGCGCGCTAGCCTGCCTGTCTGCGCAACAAATCTCTTGTCCTCCAGACGCACCCGCTCGGCCGGAAATAGTCGACGACTTCATTCCCCGAGCGCAGTTGAGGGAGACTGCATTGCGCGTGTCGGAGGATCGGATATAGCGCCGCCATCTTGACAGTCGCTTGCACTCCAACTGTGCTGAGCATCCCGCCTAGCCGGCCCGGTTGACTGATCAGTGCCCCAGCCATTACCCCTCCAGGTCGCTGCTCTGTCGCCATCAAGGCCCTGCACTAGCACTAGCCCACTAGGCTGCACCCGCATCATCACTCGCAGCTTGCCTGCCCTGTCGTGCGCAATTCACTCCAGCGGTTGCCATTGCCTATATGGTTGCCGCTGTCTTTCGACTTTGAAGCTGTCTCGTCGCAGCTAAACACCAACTTCATCATCTCGGCTTCGTCGCCTTGTCGACGATCTGTGCCCGCAATGGCTTCCGACTTCGCTTACGTGAAGCAGATGACTCCGCAGGACTACGTTTTCCCCTCCTCCCGCCTTCGGCGCACATGCGACCCCAACCGGACGCCCTTGGTCCTAGTTGCTTGTGGTTCATGTGAGTATTCGCACGTCGTTGTGCAAACAGCTGCGACAAACACCATGACATTAATTTTCTTCATGAGGCATGAGTCTTTTACTAATGCTCTATCACAGTCTCTCCCATCACATTTCTCCATTTGCGCATGTTTCCCATGGCCCGGGACCATGCCCGCAATGAAGGTGAGTCCTCTACCCGGATCCGTCCGCAGTCTCGAATATCCTCTCCAGAATGTGTAACTAACCACGATGCAACGTCGACAGGATTCGATGTCATTGGAGGATATCTCTCGCCGGTGTCAGACGCCTATAAGAAAAAAGGTCTTGCTCCAGCGAACCATCGCATCCAGATGTGCGAGCTTGCCACCGAAAACACGTCCAAGTGGTTAATGGTAGACCCATGGGAGGCAGAAAGCCCGACGTATATCCCTACCGCCCGGGTACTGGACCATTTTGACTACGAGATCAACCACGTCATGGGAGGGATCGAATGCACTGATGGCACTCGCAAACCCGCCAAGATCGTCTTGTTAGCAGGCGCCGACTTGATACAGACAATCAGCACACCCGATATTTGGGACGCCAAGGACGTTGATCATATTTTGGGCAATTTCGGAGTGTTTGTCCTCGAACGGACCGGAACCGAGCTTGACTCGGCTCTGGCAGCATTGAAGCAATGGGAGAAGAACATCCATGTTATCAGACAGGTACGTTTCCGCAATTACTTCACGTCATTTCTGAGAGATCCTTGTCACGGCTAATACTTGTTTTCAGGTTGTCACGAATGACATCAGTAGCACAAAGGTCCGGCTACTATTGAAGCGTGATATGAGTATTGATTACTTGTAAGTCGCGCTGTGTTTCTCCAGCGGATTTGCAATTTGTACTAACCGTGCCCAGAATCCCCGACGACGTCATCAATTACATCTACGAGCATAATCTGTACCGAGAGTTGGACCTTGCCAAACCGAGCAAGGGGAAGGAACAGGCCACCGCGGGGTCTTCCTCTAGCTGACGGGAAGACGTCGTCAGAGGGGCTTCAGCATGAGACCTATTCACGATCTTGGCCAATACGATCAGTACGAGTTTTTGGATATCACTTGTTCAACAACTGTTCATGGCCTTGCACATGTTTTTTGCGGCGTTATGGGAGCATCGTATCAACGAGAGATCAGGTTTTCGGACAGGGCGAGGACTTTTGTTTTGTTTCATTTTGTTGTCTGTTTTCCTGCTCGGGTCCATGAAGACACAGCGAAGCAGTGAGCGGATGAAAGACTGAGGTGGTATACAAGACAGCGCAGCTCAAGCGCATCAACAAGAGGATATAACCAGAGGAAACATAAAAAGAAGGGATTACCCCAAGATTCAAGAGGTAGATATGCAGTCGTCTGCAGGCGTTTGTCACGAGCGAATTTGAATTGGTTTAAAGCTTGAAGAGAGCAGATCGTTACGGGACTGATGAATATAATGAAAGCTGCATCATATGAAGACCATTACTACCGTGACTAGTATGTTTCTCGGACATTGGCAATCGAGAACAGTGTGACGACGTGATCGCAATGACAATATGTTCTACATTCTCTTGTCTGAACTTGGCTGTTGAAATGGCCAGTGACTTTGAGGTCTGAACTGGTAGATGTACGAGAGGAGTAGTATAGTCCAGTTGGTCCATTACATCTCGACCATGAAGCCGGACGATGGGGATCAACTGAACATTGCCAAGATTATTCACACCTCGGAGACGTTGACGCGGGGCCAACGAAACTATATCTACTCTGTCCTGGGCTCCGTACAGATCTGCTCAGTCCTGGGAAGCGCCGAAACGGGACCTTACGGCGCGACGGCACCTCATCTCATCGAAGGCGGCTCAGCATCGACAAATGAAGATTTTGCGTTCGACACGAGACAGCTCTTGATCGAGATACTTCCGTACGAGGCGGCAGAGGTGACCAAGCCCGCCCCGAGACCTCTGCCGCATGGAGAGAAGGGATTGATCGCTCAAACATCTCTTTGTCGACTTCGCAATCATGTTGTGCGTTACCTCACGGGGGACATTGGGTCCGTTCGCGACTTACCAGAGGAGGCTCGAAAGCACGTATCTGATGAGGACTGGCCATGTCTACGCATTCTTCGTCTCCAGGGCCGAGACTCTCGCTTCAGCTTCGAATGGCACGGAGAGTACATCGAGTATTCCGAGATAGCATTTCCCATGGCTGAAGCTCAGTATGGCGTTCTGCAGTGGCAGGTCATTCTGGACAGATAAGAATCTGCACCGAATTCTACCGTCGAAATTCGCGTGCTGAGCTCCGCAAGGGAGAAGAGCTCGGAGAGGAACCAGGCCCCCTTGCGAGACGTGAGGTGGTTGCTGAACGTGGATGAAAGGAATGAGGAGCGGTTCCGACTTTTGTTTGTGAAGGATCTGGGAGAGTTTGTGCGCAGCGAAACGGGGAGAAAAGTGATTAAGTTTGTTGATCGATTTAACCAGCAGTGATCATTGCTCATATCAGTGTTTACTGGGTTGTTGTTTGACTCTTCCTACGCCAAGCTTTCTTGTGGCTGCACTGTCGATTCAACCTTTCTCCTTAACATCTTGATGCACTGTTTTCCTTTGTTTTGGACAAAAGTCCCTCGGCTAAACACCAGGTCGAACTGGCAGGACTAGGCCACGAGTTCTGGCATGGTTCAATGTTATGCATGAGTTAAAATCGTCAACCGTACCTACTTGGGTGGGCAGCGCCGAGACTAGTCCCCAGACCGCGACCGACAGGGGAGCCACAGTGAGCTCGACAAGCAGGCGGCGCTGGCTGATGCAGAAAAACGTGCCCAGACAGGCGAGATCTGCAGGGTCGAGGCTGATTGTCCTTCCCCACACCCACACCCACATCCACCAGCTGCCAGTTCTTTTGTTCGCCTTTTACTCCATCGACCTTGGGCTATCCTGATTCCTCAGCTTCTACTCCGTAACTCGACTTCAGCTGCGGGCTGCCAAGACGACACGTGCGGCCAACCAAGAGTCCAGGACTGCATTTCCATGTTCTTTGACCGTGCACGTTTCTCGGTCTTCCGGGCGTGAATGGAATTGGACTATTTGACTTTTCCATTTTTTTTTTTTCCAACCACGAGAAATCACGAGCCGAAACGGTGCGAACTGTCCAGGGGAACACATCTTGAGCTGGCACGCTGATTGGGCCGACGAGTCTCGGGTGATAGATTGGCTATTGATTTGGGGCGGGGACCAGCCCAGGGGTTGGAGGCCTTATTTTCGACTCTGTTCCAACCAAAGCTGCTCCAGGGCGAATTGACAGCTCGACCTCGTGGTGGGAGGGGGAACCTGGACGCCCGCGTAGGCTTTGGGGGCTGGCAAAGTAGTGCTGGCTTGGCTTGGCGAGGTCCGATGGATCATGATTTACCGGATGAGGTAGGTCGATAAGACCAGTTTAAACAAGAATGAGTATGGCAATGTGGGATCCCGTTTGCCATATTTATCTCGGCTACCGCTCTTTATTTTGTGTCGATCAATTGGCACGCGATTTCCTTCGTCATTCGTTGAAAAGGGCACGCGCTCATTGTTTTGTCTCGATTGTGTAAATCATGAAGTCGTTTGTGTCTGTTGTTGCTGCCCTTGGCGCCGCTACCTCCGTGGCCGCCGTCACGATTGCCGAGATCAATTGCAATAAGTTCCTGTCACCGTTCCAGGACAAAGACGTCGCTGACGTGGAGGGCCTGGTGACGGCGATTGCGAAGGACGGTATTTATCTGCGGTCTACGAAGCCGGATGATGATCCTGCTACGTCCGAGGGCTTGTTTGTCTTTAGCAGCACGATTGGGAAGCAGGTCAAGACGGGTGATGTGGTGACGTTGAGTGGTCTGGTGAAAGAATACCGGTAAGTTATCTGCAATCATGTTTTTACTTTCTACTTGATACGCATTCGAGTGAACTCGTGCCTCTCACTGCCTATGGTTTGGGACAGAGCACAGTGCGGCGCAACTTCCACTGAAGGGTAAAAGCTAATATCATTGACTTCTTAAGAAGCAACAACGACTATCTCTACCTCACAGAACTTACCAAACCATCCAAGGTGGTCGTCGTTTCGTCCGGCAACGCATACAAGCCCCTCGTTGTTGGCCTCGATACTCTTCATCCTCCCAACAAGGAGTACTCTGGCCTGGACAAGGGCGGCATCTTTGGCTTCCCCAATGCTGTCACCTCGATCAGCAAGTCTAACCCCGTCTTGGATCCCACTGCATATGGGCTTGACTTTTGGGAGAGCCTGGTTGGAGAGTTGGTGACTGTGAAGGATGTCTTCCTGGTGAGCCGGCCGAATAACTATGGTGATGCTTGGGTGAGGGGCAATTACACCGTCACTGGCATCAACGGCCAGGGCGGTGTTACCATGCTCCAAGGTGGTGAGTTTAGATCCCCTTGGCATACCCTCCTACGCTGTTTGTTGTGATAATACTGACCTAGTTCTCATTCCTGTGATCAGACGCCAACCCCGAGGCTATTGTCATCGGCTCACCTCTCGACGGCTCCAAGAACCCTACTGATACCAAAATGGGCGACTACGTCGGCGACATTACCGGTGTTGTCACATACTCTTTCGGAACCTACCGCATCTTGCCTCTCCAGAACATCAAACTCGTCAAAGCGTCTAACCCGGATTATCCCGCCACCAAGCTCACCAGCACTGGCAACTGCAAAGGCCTCACCGTGGCAGACTACAACGCCGAGAACCTGGCCCCCAACTCTACTCACATGCCTAGCGTCATTGACCAAATCGTCCACAAGCTGCGCGTGCCCGATCTCATCTTCCTCCAAGAGGTCCAAGACAACTCGGGTCCCACCAACGACGGTGTCACCTCCGCTAACGTCACCCTCTCGACTCTGACTCAGGGCATCGAGAAGTCCAGCGGTGTCAAGTACGACTTTGTTGAAGTAGCACCCGTCGACGGGCTCGATGGCGGCCAGCCGGGCGGCAACATTCGCTGCGCCTACCTGTACCGTCCTGATACCGTGGAGCTGTACAAGCCTAACCCCGGTGCGAGTAATGATGCCAACGAGGTGGTCGACGGCCCAGAGATCAAGTACAACCCCGGCCGAATTGGTCAGACAGATGAGAACTTTGAGGCTACTCGCAAGCCGTTGATTGCCATGTGGCGACCCGTCAAGGGCCCAAAGAAGCCGTTTTTCACCGTCAATGTGCATTTCAGCAGCAAAGGCGGCTCGACGGGCTTGCACGGTGATCCGCGACCACCTGTGAACAAGGGCATTGAGAAGAGGACTGGGCAGATGGATCTTACAGCCGTGAGTGAAGCTTAACATTTACACCTGATAAGCCCATAATTGTTGAGAAAAGCATGAAACTAATTTGAGTAACTGCAGAACTTCATCGCCAAGATCTTGGAAAAGGACCCCAAGGCCCGCGTCATCACAGCTGGCGACTTCAACGAGTTTACCCAAGTCCAGCCTCTCACCGTCTTCGCCTCCAAATCAGGTCTCACCGATGTCGACGAGGTCGCTCATCTGCCAGAAGTAGAGAGATACACGTACCTCTTTGACCAGAACAGCGAGGCCCTGGATCACATGTATATTAGCAAGGGACTGGCAAAGGGTGCTCAGGTTGAGCATTTGCATTTGAATACGTGGCAGAACTTTGATGATCAGACGAGTGATCATGATCCTAGCGTCGCGAAGTTGAACTTTTGCGGGTGCTGAGGGAGTGTAAGCTATGAGTATTTGGATAGACACAAATGTATATGTTGAGCGATGATTGAAAGACCTGAAATGTGCGTCTACATGTTCGAATTGAGTTCGGCACTGTTTCAGCACTTCACTTTCCCAGTACTAGCTCCTTCGCGGCCCGATATCAATCACTTTATCTACAATTCTCTGGGGACATAAACAGTGCGCATCACTGCTGAGACGAGAATCATTGACGGAATATCAAATCTGCGTGTTTTGCCCGCGTCAACGATGCAAAGACGAAGGATTAAGGACAAATGTCGTGTAACCGCGGGATTCACACCGGACGGACCCCTCCACCACCAGACTTGCTTTTGTGCACTTTCAGCCGCAGCAACGCACCACGCACATGTTTCTTGTGATATGCAAAGCACGCATACTTCCGGAGGGTTTCTCCCGCCATTTTTTCCGCTGCTTCCAATAAATATAAGACACCCACACGGTAAATGCTGTCGCGTGTCGCTGCATCAGAAAAACCTACGGAGTACGAGAAGAAAGGAAAGCAAAATCCTCAAGTCCTGATGATCACGCATTGTTCAGCGGGACGGCCCTTAGCGCCATGATGATCGGCAAGTCGTTTCCAAAAGCTATCGTAACACCATCCACTCGATAGCATTCGCTTCTTTCGTATCCCAGTCACTAAACCAATCTGGCAAAAGGCGCAAAAAGAGCTTTACCCGAGATAAGAAAGCTGAGCAAGCAGACCACCCGTTCAAACAAACAAATCGACAGGTCTGTTTTCCGCCCCTCCACAACTTGTTCGCTGATCAGCCAGGTTCGCCCGAAAAGAGTAAAAGCTAGCCGGCATGTGGCTTGCGTCGGCCCGCACGCGGCAGTCACCAATTTTCGCGGCGGGTCTATTGTGTTTTGATTCTATTCGTTGAGAGCTCTGAATCCGTGAGGGCAATCGAGAGGACCCCTTGTCTTTTGGCTCTGTCCGAGCGGAGCTTTTGAGGTGCGCGAGACATGGAGGACGTGGCTGCTGGGGAGAAGATGGGCGTTGAGGAGATTGGGGCGGCAATGAGATAATGTCGGTAGATGGGAGGGCTGATTGTTATGGGGAGATATATCGTAGTCGCCCCTGATGAAGTCGACAATTCACATAATCTTGTTATGTTGTGGTATAATACATTTCTTTGTTACTGTTGAAACAAAAATACAACTCTTTTTGAAGTTTCAACAAAGACGCGATAAGAAAAGATGGCCAAAGCCATAACCCGCTGGCTCATCGCCCGCTCCATCCCCTTTCTCGACCAAGAAGAAAAAGGCTTCCCTCTAGCCTCCAACGCCGCGACTTTCTCGAGCAACCTTAGCGCAAACAGACCACTCACAATCGTCACCACCGACGAAAACCACCTCGTCCCCCCGCGGGACAAACTCTTCGTCTTCCGCTCCCTAACGGGCATCGATACCGTCCCGACCGTCTCCTCCGCCGGCCATTCCAGCCGTGCTGCGCCGAATCTCGGCATATACCCACGTGTCGTGAAAGCCGAAAGACAAGCCGGTCGCAGTTTCAAAGTCTACAATATCATTGTGAATTTCTGTCTCGGAACGCAAATCATTGTGGCGGCGGCCTTGACGGCGCTCGGCGCCGCGAATGGATCGAGAGTGGCCGTCACGGCGTTTGGCGCGATAAATACCATCATCGCAGGGTTCTTGACCTATCTCAAGTGGCCGGGCATGCCGCAGCGCCTCAAGTACATCCAGGATGAGTTCAAGGCCGTGAGGGAGGTGATTGAGCAGCGGGAGCGGGAGTTTTGTCTGGCCGACTGCCCTTTGGATCCTATCGTCGAGGCTAGCATTATTGATGAAATGTATCAGGATGCGAAGCAGGATTTGGAAGGTGGCGGCGGCAAGAATGGAGGGAACGGAGGCGGGAATCAGCGAGGGAAAGCGGCGTCGTCGGTGTCGGCTGCGTTGGGGTCAAGACTGTCCAAGTTGTCTGAGTCAACCGGTTCGACAAGAGTGGCTGGCGCGGGAAAAACAGTGGTTCTGGTTGTCGATTCTAAGCGTAGAAGTTTGATTTGTATCGGAGGGCAGCTTGATGGCATTGGAGATGCCATATTCAGGCTCGTCGAATAACAGCTGATGCTCGTCGAAATAAGTCACAGTCATTACTGCGGAAGGCTTGGATCGCGGAAAAAGACAACAGTCTCGTGAGCACCGTTGCAATTTCGAACTTCATGCTTCATCATTTTCCTCCTCTTCCTCTTCGTCTTCACTCTCGCTACTATCGTCGCCATCAAGGGCTGGATCAGGCATAATGATACTGTTGAGAAACATCACCTATGCCCATTAGTCGGGTATCATTTGGCAGTGTTGCATAAGACCAATAACTTACAAATCCTGAAAGTGCCCGTACAATCTCGCTCAGCTTCTCTTGCACGTCATCCTTTGCGAGGACGTCTGCGTCGATTTTGGTACCAATTGTGTAATTGCGCAGCTTCAAAAGCTCGATATCCCTATGAGATCACTCATAGCCCTGTATCCCATTAGCTGCTGATCGTCACCTCTGAGTGCCCCATACGTAGTAATGATGAAGAAACAGAGTAAAAGATAAAAGATACATCTTCTGGTCTAGATATGCACTTACCATTGGTCGCTTCTTGAGAGCATTCTCCTTGTTTCTCTCAGCGAAAGCTTTGATCACAGCCTCTGGTTCTGCGCTGGCTTTGAGCTTGGGAAAGAAGACCTTTTTGAATAGAGGCTCGTTGAGTGCTCGGCGCCAGCGCTCCGGATGCCTATCAATGCTCCGCCGCAGCTTGGCCACGAACGATGCTTCCGGATGCCACAGGCCGCCGCCGATGAATGATGACCCGGGCTCGCAGTGGATGTAGTAACATGCATATGGACCTTTTCTGCCGGTTCGGGATCATGCAGCTGAGAAGTGAGGCTACAAAATACAATGAGCTACTATATTTATAAGTGCTGGTCTGTGATGACATCTCACCTTGTACGGCGTCTTGATCTTGCTAAAGCGCACGTCTCTGTATATGCGAAAGATGACATCCTTGACTGGTAATTCGGGCACCGTCTCATCCACATCAATGACGGTTTGTGTAGCTGTTTCGAAGAAGGACTGCCAGTCCTTCAAAGCGCGCCTGTAATCTCCGTCGTGAGCTGCGTTGATTAGCATGGGACTTGAGCGCATGTCCGTGTGTGAACTCACATTTCAGCCATGACCTCTTATTGTTCGCTTTTAGGTCTTTGAGAAAGAGGAGAGTATTCCTGTGCACCTTGTAGTCCGCATAGTCCACGCCGCCCGTGTCTCTCATCTTCTCCAAGGGTATGATTTCCACTTTGCGTGGTGCGTCGTCGTCATCTTCATCATCGTCTTCTTGGTCGTCTTCTTCCTGGTCCTCATCTGCGGGCTCTTCTTCATATTGATCCTCACTTTCTTCCTTGGCTTTAGATTGCCTCCTTGACGCAGTCTTGCGCTGCTTTTTCGGGGGAGCTGCGCTGTCGTCTGAATCCTCGGTGTCCTCAAAGTAGGAGCTCTTCTGTTCGCTAATGGATAGGCGACCCGAGCGCCTTCGCTCAGTGCTTGGCTCCGGTGCCGCCCTTTTGCGCGCCGGCATGACGATTGGCCGAGAGAATTGAGGTTTGAAGTAATTTTGTTGAGTTGCTTCTACCAATTTCCTGCTGTTCAAAGCCGAGGTGGTGAGCATTCACGGTGCCTGAACGACGCAGGCGTGAAATCAGTTGCGTCATTGGCAGACGCGTGCACCCCTGGTCTGCCCTGGATTGACCAATGCCGTGTCGCCCTTCAGCTCAAGCTCAAGCTCAAGCTCCCTTCTGAGCTTCGCCTAGCTGTTTCAGCTCTCTTCGACCAGGCTCCTTTTGCATGACGAGCCGATCCAGTACCATCGCCATTCGCAGTCACAAATGCATACCGTTCTTGAGAGGTAGCATCCTAGTGAGACCGCTCGTCCTGGCCACTCACAGCCCGCCTCTTGATGATGACAGACTGCCGACCTGCCGGCCACTGGCCAGGCGGTATCCGAATGTGCGCAACGGCACCTCGCACCTCTCGGCATCCTCCTAAATCTTCCCCGGAGGCGTCATAATCAATTTTGAGAAACAAGTGTTTCCAGCAACCCAATTTTTCGCCCCCATCAAGTCACCGTCGGAAGCCAACGATCGAGGCGGCCTCCGTGGACATGCCCACATTGACTCGGAACACCCCGAGCTGAAGACGCTCCCCGCCCAATTCTGTGACCGAGGACGACAGCCCTCAAGATCAACCATCTTGAATGGATGTCGAAATCCGCGGCTTTGCGGTCTTATCAGCCCAGTCGAGCATGACATGTAAGCCAAGAATCACGCCTTTGGGCCTAGTGATGATGACGCTGCAGGCGTTGCTCGCCACGTTTCCTCGTGAGCAGGGATCGCATCTTGGCAACAGCCCACGGGTTGTCGGTCAGCAGTGCGCTAATGCATCTCCATTCTGCATATGCGTGTGGTCGATTAACCTTATTCTATGCCCTTACTTTGAGGATCGGTCCCGTTGTTCCGATCCTAGCTGTCACTTGAGTTTGTTCCCGATGAGCCGGTTGGGAAGAAAGAACTCAAGGCTGCCGAGGCCATACTGGCTCGCCTGGGTTCGGGTTTGACGACTCGCTTTCCCAAGGAAACGCATATGCGTGTGATAGGAGTGCTCTACAGCTGAAGATTTCGTGAAGTTGTGCACGGCACCCAAACATGATGTTTCTGCAAAAGAAAATATTCATTGAGACCTTGAGAGGTCTATCACATGGTTCTCGCTTGATGAGTCTGAATATGAATAGTCAATCCATAGATAAATCTACTTCCAACAACAAGCTAACTATTTCAATTTCCAACGCCTGACATCTCATCGAAGAGTAAGAACTCGCTCGCCCCCCTTAGCCTGCGTGAGCATTCCGCGAAAAAAAAAAGCAGATATCAACTCCCTTTCCTTCTTGACAGTCCGCCACCATGATTTAAGCCAAGGCTCGCACCTTGCGACGACGGCGCAGCACATCATCACCGAAGCGGACCAAGGCAAGAACGAGACCAAATGCGAGGACAGCAATAGCGACACTGAAGCCGCGCTTGTACAGTGGCTTGTCGTCAGAGCGGAAGATTTGAGCTCCGTAGATTCCAGCAATGTTTGCGTTCATAATGACACTAGTCACCTGTTAGCCGATTTGGTCTTGAGATTACAGTTTGAACATGTACGAAAAGTCTTACCCTGCCATGGCGAGAGCTCGCTGCTCGGAATCCTGGCATGCAAGTGACAGCCATGCGATGTTGAGCGGATGGGAAAACGTTCCAAATGTTTGTGTCCACACGACACCGAAATAACGGACACCACGGAGCTTTACTCTTGTGAACGCAAGGTTGAAGATGTAACCCAGCAGATGGCAGAAAAAGACCAGGGAAACCGTTTCTCCTCGTCGATTACTTTTTGTCGCATTGTTTGTTAGCAGACCGTTTGGGATGGGAAGAATGAACCTCGTCCAATGAGACAACTTACAAGCGATCCGAGACGTAACTAAATGCGAACGACATGGGCACCTGAAGGAACAGACCAACGGCTGCCATGGCATTGCTGACAAGGCTGCCGAAACCGAAGCTCGTGACGATGGATGGTGCATAAGTGTCGAATGCTCGCTGCGGGCCGTTGTTGCACAGGGTGATCAAGAAATGCACCCAGATACACCAGTCCGTGAACTAGGTCATGTTAGCCAAAGAAGCAATACCAGGGCGTGCCCCGAGGGAAACGTACCGCCCACTTGAATGCATCAAGGCCGATGCTCTTCTTCTTCTTGCCCTTCATAGGATCGTCGATCAGAACACGAGTGTGCAGAATATGCAACTCCCGCTCAGTGAACAAGGAGACCTTTGGCAAAAAGGTGCTGTGCGGGTTCTGGAACGAGTCGGGCAGGAACAAGCCGTAGATGATGTCGCCCAAGATGGTGAAGGCGCCTATGAGCGCGAATAGCTAGAACCATCTAGGCTGACCTCCAACACCACGCATGTGCAGAATACCATAGGCGAGCAGCTTGGCCGAGGCCTGGCCGATCTGGTTGCCAAAGTAGAAGATCATGACACGCTTGGCGGTCTCACTTCGCGTGTACCAGGTAGACAGGGTCCATAGACCTCCGGGGATGAAGCCAGATTCCGTGATGCCGAGGAGGAAACGAGTCGCGATGAAGGCTCCATAGCCGCGCTGGAAAGCCTGGAAGGTACTGACGGTGCCGAAGAGGAAGAGTTGCAAGGTGAGCCACTTGCCGGGTCCGACGCGGTAGAGGATCATGTTGGAGGGAATCTCTGTAAGCACGATGCCGAGCGAGAGCATCTGCTGGCCGACGTTGAACTGGTCCTAGTTGATGCCGACATCTTCCATGAACTTGTCGGTGATGGCATTGGCCATGTTTCCTCTGTCGAGTTCTGCATTGCAAGGGTTAGTTTTTGTTTTTCTCCTTCGCAGTATCTTGGCATGAAATTTTCTGTCATGAAAGAATAAATAAAAGCAGAGAGTATATTTAAAACGTCAACGCGGTGCAGAGGGTGGAGTGTGGTGCCACGAACGCAGACAGAAGAAGCCGAGGGTGAGGATCGGCATGACAATCAGATCCAATTTGTCGCAATCGGCAGTTAGTTTTTAAGCTTATTTTTTAAGGCCCAGCGAAGGGAAGGGGGTGGCACGGTGGGATGTGCATACTTGCGCTTCACCTTCTTTTCTTCATCAATCGACCAGTCAACCACCCGGCTGACGGTCACTTCCTCGTCCGACTGGACGGAGTTGACATTGTTGTCAATTTCCTTGAGGTCCGACATTTGGTGCGGCTTTTGCTCTTGTCCTGTATTTTGCTGTGTTTCTCACGCGCGCATGCGCCTTTAACGATAACTTTTTTTTTTATGAAATAAATCGTCCACTGAACAAAAGCGTAGCAACTAAGTCTGTCAGAACAAAGACGACTGCTTATCAAAGTTATCTCTCATCTTGACCCAACGCGGGCAGCCAAGTCTCTTTGTAGATTATCGCGCCTCCCCATTCCTCTTCGCCAAGAAACTACCTCTTCGCCATGGCGCACGCTTCCCGTCATCAGGGCCAGATTCGAACACTCATCCTCCAGACTCCAGACTCACAGGGACAAGAGCCGAACAATCAGAACCAGACCGATTATCGTCTCGATCCAGCTCGCAAGCGTGCCAATATCGAGTGACGACCCTCTCCCGTCAAATGACCTCAAGAGGCTGAGGCCTCGGCGCCTTGGCAGCATATACAAATCCAGCCTTGGCACTAACGCAAATCAAGCCAAAAACTATGTCGCCATCCCACCAGCCCGTTGCACCATCTCCACGTGTAAAGTGTACAATGTGTGCGTGTCTGACCTACAAAGGTGACCTTGAATGGGCTGCACCACAACACCAACACACAAAAAGCAAGCATACTTTTAGAGTTGGGAAAAATCGGTGGCGCTATTAGCGGCAGCGCAAGATGATCGGCGGAGCACGGCATGCCCGGGTTTACTACTTTGATTATCTATATTTGATAGGGTCATCCCGAGCGTTTGGTTCGATATCTGCTGGTCATCCCTGTCTGTCTGTCTGCGGCAGCTGGGAATTATTTGAGAAATTTCAATCAATAGCTAGATTTTAACGATGTGATGAGCATGTTCTAGACCTGATGATTTGGTTAGATGTCGCAGATTCGCCATGTCTTGTTATTTTGGGCGTCCCATCCCGAGTGAGGTTGGGTCATTCAGAGCATGAAGAGCTGGATTGTGGCGAGCAAGTTTTCGCGATTTACACCGTTTGTTACTCAAGCTTCTTCCCTTCTTCCTCTTTGTCTCCCAGTGATAAGTATATTGAGGCATGAGAAATAATCTGATTGGTAGGATGGAGTGTCGTAAGCGTTTCGAAACCCGTTCCCAAATGGTGATATTGACAAGGGCTGCTGCGTGCTCGCTTGGAAGTACTACTGCATATCGAGAACCCGGGGGCTTGGTGCATTGCAACCCAGTTTTTTCCAGGGTCATACAAGGATAGGATGGTCGCGTGCCGTCGCAATTCGTCCTTCCGGGCCGTCGGGGATGTATAGAAGCGTGAAATATCGAAGGGGCCGAGAAGATTGCATTTGCTAACGAAACTTGATTTGTGATAGATATGCGTAGCTGTTGATGCTTTGTATAATGAGGTAAAAATTTCGGATAATACAAATGATTTTTCTAATAGGCTCAATTCACTCATCCAGTTGTCATGTCAGATTCCTGAGCACCTGGTGTACGAGGCGCGTGAATAGGCCTCCGATTCTGCCATTGTCAGCATCGATGGAAGAGCAACAGTTAGTCACATCTTGGTCCGTTGATTCATTCTTGAGTGACTAGATAGCGAATAATTCGTACTTATGAGATAAATCGACCAAAGTATTTGTCTGTTTGACTTTCTGAGCATCTTCCGCGCTGACCGGTCACAACTTTCCGGTACACCTTGTCTGAACATGACCACTTCCATTTCAAATACTGAGCAACCACTGGGATCTAATGGCTTTCATAAATACATGATAGACAATAACAGGTCATTATTGGACCTAGCGAGTCATTGTGCTTGTTATCGGTCCATCGGTTCTAGGTTTTTAGCGTTATTAGATCGTTTGAGGACATCAACCTCATGGCTGCATGTCGACAACGTGCATTCAGTATTTCTTCTTCATGAGGCCTGTCTGCAATAAAATAGAAAAATTTCTCGTCTCAGTATCCAACTCGCAAGCGAACCAAACTCACTGCAGGCAAAGACATTCTGATTCAAAAGACGTGTCTATCACCTACCCTGTAGCAACAGACATATTTTTGGTGCTGAGAGGAGTGTATTGGGTGATTCGAACCATAGCAGTAGGACTGATAAACTTGCAAAGCAGGTAGACAACTACCTAGGTAGCCAAGTTCTGCCGACCAACCCCAGCAGCGCTGTGGATGAGATTGTACTCGCAAAAGGTGACCTACCATTCTCAACCTAAGTACTGCGCCATGATGGAAGTTGCGACGAATGAAAATGCTAGACCAGGCCCGTTAGCCTGGCCATGAGCAAAGGCCAAATCATGTTTATCAAGTCGTTGGTTCAGGTTGTAGCCATGGTTCTGTCGCCGCTTAAGTATTTCTCAGCGTTCGGCGTCTTGAAGGCCACTACTCCGAAAGGTCCCCACATCATGGTCATTTGGCCGATGCTACGGAGTCGTGTCGCCGACTTGGGTCTCATTAGTTTACATACTGCTTCTCGTCATGGTGCGAATGACTGTCCGACGCCGGACTTTGAGACCCATAATTATATGTCAACCATGTCTGTTCCAATCTTTGCTGTGGTTGAATTTGGATTCAATTCAAGAGCTTGTATGGTTGGCATTGCTACTAGTGCACATCTGAGATCTGAGTATCCTAGTACATCATGACAGTTTCATCATCCGTACCCTAGATGGGCATTCTAGGGAAGAAGGCATCGTACTCAGATTGCAAGGCATTGCAAAAAGAAGGGCTGCTGCTGGAAAGCTAGTTGCCGGCACAGCAGCAGTCGCGGACAGTCATGTTTTCAGAGTAAGGTAAATAAACCCAAATCCTTATTCACCGTAGCAAGCTAATCGTTGTAAAGCAAGCAAAAGGACCATTGGCCAAGGACTGGACTTGTACGTTGCACTCTTCTCGCGATTCACGTCACTCACCACTCATAACATGTTCAGCGCATTTCAGTCGGGAAAGCCAGTCTCGCCCTCCTTGTATCCTCAAAAAAGCTGCCGGCTATCTCAAAACACCGGGTCTCATCTCACTTGGAAGCGGCCTCCCAATCAGCGAGTATTTTCCGTATTCTGAGATCTCGATACGCGTACCGAAACCACCTCATTTCGCCGAAGAAAAGGTGCTGTCTACAGAAGAGGCGTTTGCGCAGGACATTACAATAGGTAAATACGACGTTCTAAATGGAACTTCGGACTTTGACCTCTCCATTGCGCTCAATTACGGCCAGGCGGCAGGGTCTCCTCAGATGATACGCTTCCTCACTGAGCATACCGAATTCATGTTCCATCCCCCGTACGCTGATTGGGATATATGTCAGACCATCGGTAGCACGGGTGCTCTCGAGCAGGCAATTCGGATGCTCTGTGACCGTGAACGAGGCGACTCTGTTCTCACAGAATACACTTTTGCCACTGCGTTGGAAACCATCGGACCTCAAGGCATCGGCGTGGTTGGCATCAAGATGGACGAGCAAGGCATCCTTCCCGCCCACATGGATGACATCCTCACCAACTGGGACGCCAGTGCGCGTGGTGGGCGAAAGCCTCATGTCCTTTACACAATCCCTTCTGGGCAGAACCCAACCGGTGCGACACAAGGCATCGAGCGTCGCAATGCCGTTTACGCAGTTTGTCAGAAGCATAATATCTTCATCCTCGAGGACGAGCCATATTACTTTCTGCAGCTGCAACCGTATCGTGGCAAGGATGCCACAATTGAGGCCACTCCTGAGTCTCTCGGGGGCTTTCTGGCGAGACTAGTCCCCTCATTCCTCAGCATTGATACCGACGGACGTGTTCTTCGCATGGATTCCTTCTCCAAAGTCCTCGTGCCTGGATCAAGAATGGGATGGATCACTGCAAGCAAGCAGGTGGTCCAATGCTTTCTTCGGCACGCCGAAGTCGCAAATCAGGGTCCAGGAGGACTAGCACAGATTATCTTGTGGAAATTGCTTGATGACACGTGGGGTCACGAGGGATATCTCAAGTGGCTTCAGAACCTGTCGACGAATTACACCAAGAGACGTAACATGCTGCTTTCGGCGTGTGAAGAATTCTTGCCAAGGGAGCTGGTCAGTTGGACTCCTCCCAGTGCAGGCATGTTTGTAAGTATGGTCGCCGCGTGTGTTACCTCTTCCCCATAAGTTTGCCTGGTCGTTCTTCTTTCGTTTCTTTGCCGCGCCCATGATTGCTTCCGGCTGTCAAAAGCTCCTTTCATTTCTGGAGACAGTAAACTGACTTATAACTCGCGCATCCCCAGCTCTGGCTCAGAATTGATCACACGAAACACCCTGACTACCCTCATCGCCCATTGCTCGAGATCGAAGACGACATTTTTCACGAAGCGCTTCGACGTGGAGTTCTGTGTGCGCGCGGTTCCTGGTTCCGTGCCGAGCCAGATACGCCCCCTAGCGAGCTTTTCTTTCGCACAACATTCGCAAGCGCCACCGAAGACTCTATGAACTCCGCTATTCAGCGTTTGAGCTCTGCCATCCTTGAAGTCTTTAGATATGAGCTAGCATAGAAGTAGTCTAGAGAATTGACGGACACGCCTTCATCAGGGTACTACTCGAAGTTACTGTAAGGATTCGTAATATCTTGACGGTGAAATATGATTCCAATATTCCCACCATGTGCTGTCTCTCAGGGTACTGACATTTCCGCTACGCTCAAGAAGAGCCATTAAGCACTTAGTGGGATGTATTAGATGACTGGGTCAAGATATTGTTTACATTAGGGCTCTTTATCGTGTGCGAGGATTCGATACAAAAGATAGTCGACCGACTGTGCCACATTTGTTTCAACTTTGCACGCCATGGAGGGAACTAAACGGCGATTTTCCTTGTCTGTTATTTTATCATGACAAAACAGACGGTAAAATATCGACTCGCTCAGCCACGGTTCTTCTGCTTCTCCAAATATTCAGCCAATGGCCCCGCAGGTGCATCTTCCCTGTCTAACACGATTTCTACCATCCTCAAACCCTGCCCATTCACCAGTTTCTCATTGCTCAGTGCATTTTGTAGGTCAGCCACGGTCCTCACCGAGGTGGTGAAAGTGTCCTGCGACGCCCCGAAAAATTGAGGTGCGCACAGATATCTCCAAGGTGCCACATCGTTGTAGTCCTGTTTGAGTCCGTGGATGCAGCGTTCGATTGTGTACCCATCGTTGTTTATGAGGAACACTACCACATTGAGATTATGTCGCACCATGGTAGACAGCTCCTGAACCGTCATCTGGAAGCTACCGTCGCCGATGAGAAGGATTGTCCTCGCATCTGCCAAGCCGCGGTAACTGGACGATGACACCAGCTCTTTCTGTGCGAGTGCTGTGCCCTGGGCTGCGGGAAGCATGTAACCAATTGAGAGCCATGTGACGGGGCCGATGAATGTAGACTGCGGTGGTAGGGGGACATCGCGCGAGGCATAGCCTGCAGTGCCTGTCTCGGCAAGTACGATGTCTCCAGGCTGGAAGAAGTTACCAAGGAGACGCTAGAGGTTCTCCTGTGTGAGAACTTGGTCTGCCCAAAACCCATCAAAGGAGAGGAGTTGGTCCTTTGGCAAAGATGAAAGGCCACTGTCGCTGTCGCTGTGGTGATTGATCTTGGAAGGGTCAAGTGCCTCTAGGATACGAGGTACGATCCCACGCGCTGGGACATCTCGAAGGATGTCATCGCCAATCTTCACCTCGGTATCGGTGAAGGAGATGGTGTTATCACGATCAGGAATGCTAGAGAACAAGTAGCTGTTGGTTGAGCTGAAGTGAGGGCCGAAGCATAAAATGACGTCTGCACCGAAAACATTGCGCACTTCAGGAGTATCAAATCGCCCTTTGAATACACCATGATAGTTTGGTAGCGCTTCGTCCAATAAGCCCTTTGCGAATCCTGTTACCCACGTCGGCCATTGCGTCGTCTCGACCAATTTTGTGACTTCATTGACGATACCGATGGCTCTGACTTTCCCATCGACGAGGATCACAGGCTTTCGGGCTGAATACAGCCGACTCAGTACTCTCTCCAAGGCGGCATCATGAGAGGTGTTCCACAGCGGCTCTGGCACCTTGATATGCGACTGAAGTCTTGCATTTGAAACAACAACATCGGCGAGATCGACCGGAACTTGAATGTATACCGGTCTACTATGTATCAAGCACTGCTGCAGAACCCAGTCAATCTGGGAGGGACTTGCTCCCGGGTTCTAAAGTCGTGTCTGTGCCACGGTGTCATGGCGATGCATTTCGGCAAACCGCGTGAAGTTGCCGTCATTAAAGGTGTGATGAACTTGGAGGCGGGCATCTTGAGTTGCCCGGGCTGGGATCCCAACAATGTGAACAACCGCGGCCCGTTCCGCATAGGCGCCTGCAATGACGTTGATGGCCGAGTTCACCGACCCCGAACGTTGTGATCAGGGCACCAAGTCCTTTGATGCGAGCGTAGCCATCTGCTGCGTAGCCTGCATTCAGCTCATTCGCGTTGCCGACCCATTGCAAGCCTGCGGGTTTGACGTAGTCAAGGAGCTCGAGATTGTAATCCCCGGGAACACCATGAATGGAGCCAATGCCCAACTGCCGTAGGCGCTCAAAGAGGTATGCCCCTATCGTGACGGTCTTGCGCTGTGTCATGGTCGACTTGCGTAAGGGGTCAAATGCGAAAGTCGCTTCGTGATAGTGACAACAGCCATGGTAGTTGTGTCGGGTGCTGCGACTCTTTTATAAGTATTGACTGTATGGACTAATATGCCCTGGACAAGGACACTCGCAGTTCACATCGGCCGCAACAGACTATGCCGAACAGTTGCGTTGTGCTTTTCTCAACTCTCCGATCACCTCTCCGACACACTCCGATACCCACTATTCGCAGCTGGCTCGACCGAGATGACTATGCCGAAGTACGTGGCGGCGTGGTGCTGGCAGAAGGGGCGCAGAGGATCCCACTAGACCCAATATTTGCTGAATCAGTTCATTGCGCGAGTTTTCTCTAATTCAAAGCGTTGAGGCTATGTGTTAACAAGTGCAGCTATGTGGTGGAGTCATGGTCTTATAACCGGAACATCGCTCAAATCAAAACGCTAGATAAAACCTGCAAATCAGAAGGTCTGGTGAAAACGGTCAAAGCGGATCGAGATTACCTGCTGAGTCCACGCCAAATGGAATCCCGAGATCCTGGAGCCCTATGACACCGGGAATCCAGGAGAAGGCAGGCTCGTAGTGGCCATGACTGTTGAATTCGGCGTTCAACATAGTTTGACAGAAGCTACAAACGTGAAACGAAGTGAGTACAGTCTTCTACGAAAACATTTCACACACAAGGCAAGCCTCCCTCCTCCTGATTATGTGTCAGAGAAGGATGCTCAGCAAGGGTTAGCCAGAAATTGACGTCAAAGTCGTGGAGTTCACCAGCGCCCCAAGGATCCCAGGACCCGGTACTCGAGCCATCAACAAGTCCTGACAGCCCACGTGTCGAGTTCTCGATTGCCCGCTGTTGCTCGGGTCTCGCGTTCGACAGCCTATCGAGGATTTCTTTAATGGTTCTTGCCGGCCCCACCAGCAGAACGTAGTTGGCATCTTCCTCGTATACTAAAGTACCTAGTTCGATTTCCGCTACCAAAGTAGCCAAGTCTCGCAGTATCCTAGACTTCGAGACTGCAGCGTGCTCAGTCGTGGGGGAGAGAGGGAGCAACGACAGGCAAAGGACGCCCGCTGCTGACAGTCCGTAGTATACCACCTAGGCAAAAGCATGAGTCGTCTCGTGTCAAATCTTCTCATGATATATAAATAAGCTCACCTTCCAAACCAAAGATGTACCGGCATGTACTAGGCAATCTTTGAGTACAATTGCCTCAACGACGAGACTCAGCATTTCTTGTGCGACGGCACACAATTGATCGTCCGGTTCCGAGACGCGACGAAGAAGGGCTAAGCGAAGGAGGAACAGCACGTGCAGGTGATTCAGCCTGAACCCGAGCATGAGATCTAGTTCTATTGGCGTGCGGTCGCAAGACTTCATTGGTGTCGTGAGAAGAAAGTGTCGTGGTAAGGACGACCATTGCAGGTCGGCTTTAGCTTGAATGCGGCTACATTCGTCAGTCTGGCTCTCAGCTTGCGTGTCGGCAAATAACGGACTTTGCTTTATTTACTCTATCTTCGGTGCGCTCTTCATCAAAGAGCTCGACCAAGATGTCTTCCTTGAGAACTGCACAGAGAGATGCCCAGCGCGCGTCCGCAAAGAATTCAATCGGAGCATCGAATTCCCACTGATAAGAGTAGTATTCCCTGAGGCTAGGCTGCTGTAATCGGCAAAACCTCTTAGAGATTCGCGGCGGACGCCCTAGGAAAATCGCCATGTTCTTGTCAGTGGAGTAGGCGCTTGCGAATGCAGCTTGCCGTATTTTCTTCAAGAAGTCCGGGACTGGGCCAGCACCTTCTATTTCCTGATGGTATCCGAGAGCAAAGAGAGAACTGGATAGATCTCCAAGCTTCCTCCAGGACTCAAAGCCTAGTGTAAAAAGTGTTAGATTAAGCCCCTCTTGCAGGCGCGCGCGGATACTTGAGTCTTGATCTTACTTTGATCTCCATCAACAAGGGTATGAAGGATGAGATTTTCAAATTGTAGAAGAAGCTGCAGATCGTTCAAACAGTCAAGCGAAAGACATATATCTAAACATCTGTCGGCATAGTGCATTGTTAGCCGGCGTACATGGCGTCATCAAGACTCTGATTGGAAAGCAGCGTCTGAGCTTCGAAAACCCATGGTGGCCCTAGAAACAGCGATAAGGAATAAACAGAGGCTCTCCCAGCGTTCGTTTTCTTGGCCGAATTGGCTGCTGAATTCTTGTTGGGTTAAACCGGCAGTTGTGAGGAGAGGTCGACATGAGTTTGCGAAAAGTCGCTTGGAAATGTTGGTGGCATCATCCACATGGCCGTCGGTTCCTGCAAGGGTTTGGGCAGTATCAAGACACTTCGTCGTGAACATGCCTGCAAGGGCGAGGTTTGCACCAGTCTGTAGCCATGCCCTTACCAAGCCTAGACACGCTGGTAATTGACCAAACAGAAAAAGCTCGTTGATCAACTGAGCACCATGGGAAATGTGAGCCTCTTTCACCACTCTAATGGAGGAATTCTGGATCTGTGTTTCATGGAAAGTACTATCGTTTTGTATCTGTTCGTCAGCCACTATGGGGAGGTGTCTGAATAGTGCGGCATGACTAGAGGAGCCCAGATATCCGGGGTTTGGATAAGGACGATGCTTTGGTAGCATGCTAGATGCCGGCGAGACAACGCCGGCCCGAGGAGTGCTAACTGGACCATGTAGTTGTCTTAAACAGGTCAGCATGCGTGGTACACGGAAGCTTCTTTACAATGACAGACTTCTAGCTCACTCACCGTGCGGGCGTCACGTCGTCCGATGTTCCGGCTGACGCTGTCGGTGTAATCGGCCCTTTCCCTTTCCCCTTCTTGAAGGGTTTCGAGCGGTACACACAACGACTTCCTTGATCCTTGGCGACATCGCGAACAAACAGGCTGGACATGGTCACAAGCGAGCTTGGATTTACGACAGGGTTCGCATGCAGGTTTCCTCCGTTCTTTTGGCATCGTATTGAGACAGTCACCCGGGGAGTCCAGCAGCCCACCGCAGTCGGAGTGTTGAGTGTTCACGGAGTAGTGTGCCACGAATTCGGCGTTTGCTTTAACCTTTCTCCGAACGGCCCAATACCGAGCTCCAGTGGGGGTCAAGATATTTGCACAACAGCGTATCTAGTTGGAGCAATGAATAAAGAAGTCCATGTTGTTTTATTCAAGAATGGATATGGAAAAGATAGCATTTAATATTCATGTATTTTGTATAAATGAAACTGTTTTCTTTTAAAGAGTCGTATGTGCCTGCTACGTACTCCGTACACCTGGCCAAGTACTCGCTCGCTAACTGTATGCTACGCACGCTCACTGCCGCGGGTAAAAGGCCGCCCGAAAGCAGTCGAATCCTGTAAATGTTCTCGTCTGTGATGGTCTGCACATGGTGACCCCTTTTCGACTCACTGTTGAGGCCCAGAAAATGTCTGACCCTCGACTCTGTTGACTTTGATGCCATGGGAACTCAACACGACGATAGCTGATTCAACCCGGACAGGATGGTGTCAACCATAGCATTTAGCGGGCTGCTGGTGGGCCTTGATGTTCCTAAGAGGATAAGGAACAGCTTTCCTAACGATAGCATGCGTCAAGAGAGACACTCTTTCTTGAGTTCATCCTATTGGAGTCTAAGTCACATGTAGAGTGATCCTGGTCGTTGAGACAAACGACGACACAGGCCCCATTTATTTGTCTACCCACGAGGTTTTGTGACCAGGGGAATGGAGAGGACACAGGGCAGTTGCACGTTGTTGAGTTGGAATGACCCAGGAGGAGAGACTATAATAGCTTACATTTCCTCTTGATACCGACGCCAATGCTGGTCCCAAAAGTTCAAGTTAAAAATGAATGTCCTAGCGGAGGGCTTTGCGAGCGAAGGACATGGATGCGGAGAACATCACCAGATGCGGTATACAGATCATGCTTAAAGCACTGCCCCAGCACATGGGAATCTTGGTGGTGCCTCCGCGTCAAGTTCTGCGACACGGCAATTGAATCGAATGAGATGCCTAATGCATCTGTATGTGGAAGACAGGACTTTGCTTGTCAGGGGGCAGCGCAAATACGCGTAAAATAAAGCGGATGGTGTACCTGGGGAATCCGCGAGCAACAGAGTGCTGGCTCGCGCAATTAGTCCCTCACGGCAAGGACACACTGTTGCGCTGTGGATAAGTTCTATCAACTGCGATATTAATGGCACCCTTCTTGCGCGTGATAGGATTCAGGCTAATGGGTCCTCATCCAAAGACTGCAACGCATGTATTAATATCACACTTTGTACGGGACAAGCTACCCAACCACACGCCCCGATGCTGCAGGGTTGGAATGGCAAATAAGAAGACAAAATTGCACAGCTGAGGTCCAATAACCTCTCGGCTCGCATAAGTCCCACCTTGGTCGACTCTTTTTCAGGTCAAGAATGATATCAAGCGCCTCGATCGGGACTTTCCGTAATTTTGAGAAAAGCTAGGGCTTGCAGGTTTGGTTCGATGGCAGAGTCTCAGGTTTCGTGCTGTGTTCCTGCAATATCCTTTGGCTGGATGATGGTCACGCGTCTGACTGGGCTCTGGGCAATTCTAAGAGAGCAGAGAAGGCGGGAACATGGAAACAGCAGAGGAAGTGGGCGGAGCGGTTGCGAAGACTCGTCCGCTGCGCCCCCCAGATTGAGATGGAGCAAGCAAACTGTGTCGTGTCGTGTCGCCTTGAGCCGGCGGGTGCCACGTTGCCACAAATGCCACAAGGGACCTATTGATCTGGATTCTGGAATCCTGCATGGGTTCCATGACCCAGCGGCTCCCACGTTTATTGAGTAGATTACCTGTCAAGATGCGCTCTTTTTAAAATCGACCACACTGCACATCACAACTGTACTGTACTATACTATATCATGCAGCATTGTACACTACAGCGCCGTACCGTACCTGCCTTGGTCGAAATGCATCATGCGCAGTGCGATGCCACCTCCACCTCCACCTCCACCCTCGCCTCGAGACCCAGGTGTTCGTGTGATGGAAACAAAGCTGGCTGGTTCAACTAGATATTAGACTTGCCTGTGGGCCAGGCCAAGGGGCAACTCCAAGGGACCAGCTGGCCTCCCTCCCCTTAGCCTCTGGGCGCGGCTGGTGGGCCATTCTCAGGAACAATCCAGCAACAAAGTTGGCCGGTGGGTCTGGAGACGCCAAAACGTCTAACGGCTTGCTCGATGGAGTAGGTGAGCGGCACACGAGTAATTGCCTCGACCAGCGTAACGAAGAAGATCGAAGGGTGCGACGAGAGGGACGAGGAAGAACAAGTACAGTACAGTAGATGAACACCAGGTTTTTGATCCTTCCCCTCTGTCGGCCCATGTCGTACGTACATGCCAAATTCTGCAAAGGGCCGCCGCTCGCCTCGCTAAAGTTGTTCATGTTGGCTTTCGCTTAGGAGAGAGGGCTCAATCCTGACAGGATCCAGAGGCATGGAATAGGAAGTCCAAAAGAGAGCAGACAATTTGCGCTGCCATGGCAGACAGCTTCGAATGGATGAGAGATGTCGGTTCCAAGCCAAGCCAATTTTGCCCTCTTGCGCATCGCTGGCTCGCCTCTGTAATGAAGTCTGCCAGCTTGTGTTGCACCTGCCGTTTGGCGCTACACCTGCACTTGCACTTGCTTGCAGCTGCATCCCGCACCCACCTTTTGGCGCTGCACCTGCCCTGGTCTTGAGCTTTTTCGAGGAACAAGCAGGCATGTATTTTCCCGTCCCTTGGAGCAGGCAGGTACGAGGCGTCTGAGTTGGTGGGAACGGGGCATGCCGTAATGAGAACACGCAGCCAGTGGCGCAGCCGTGACATCTTGAGGATGCTCTGCGCTTTTTCGCACGCTTGAATCAAGAGGGATTTAGCTGATACGATCTACATCAAACTGCGTCAGACAGCCTGGGCTGGGGTGCGAATGCATTAGAAGGGGGATTGAGGTTCTTTTGTGACCGATGATCCATTCTGGTTTGAACTCTATCCCCAGTTTTAAGTCGCTTCTTCAAAACTTGGCCCTGCCTCGTCTCGTGTGGCTCTCTGTGATCCATAAAAAAAGAGAAGCTACCGAGCAGAGCAGGCGATACGCGTGTTGTCACCTGTCGAGCCATCATCTGGCCCTGTTTCCAACGAGGCACAGACCGCCAGAGGGGGACACAAAGGCCAGAACAGAAACGGGGTCGTCGTTTGTGAGTGGTCAGGATGGCCAGGAGAAGCCCCCAATTTACGAGACGATGGAGAGGGTCTTGCAAGAGGATCTCAATCTCTTGGCTCTCTGGTCTCCTGTGGTCCTGGCTTTCTGTCCCCTGCGAGCACCGTCCAGATGGCACGGCGACATGCACGGGAAGGAGAAAGTGGCAGCGCACATGTACAGTACTGCTTGGGTCTATCACTGGATTGGATTGGACTGGACTGGACTAGATTGAGCTGAGCTGCTTGCCGATGCTGGATACCTGGAGACTTGGAGGCGTGGATGGACCGCGTGGACAGATTGGGGAGGACGCCCGTCCTTGCCTTCTTCCCAATCTTGGGTTCTGGAACAATTTGGGTCCTTTCCATTTCCATTTCGTTCAAGTATCCATTGTGGTCAGTGGTCCGTTCTTTACAGTACTGTACTGCGCTGCGCCTCTTGATTGTCGTATGTTCTTTTTGTTCCCTTCTCTAGTCTGCTTCATTCTTTCGACATCCTCGCCGTAACGTCGACTTTTCCAATTCACAGCCAGTATCTTGGTGCTATGTTCCAATAGTACCTGTATCTGCGCAACTCTTTTATTCGATTCCACTCCTTTAACCTTGAATCTCGAATGACCGCATATTCTTCAACGATTCTACGAGCCAACTGGACCTTCGTCGACTTCTCCTTTAATCAGCTTGCCCGCTACGAGCCCTCGTTTCGATAATTTACGATCTGATCGAAAAATATCATACATCATGGCATTGGCTGGCAAGATGAGCCGCGATGCTGTTCTGTCACCCGAGGCGGTGGACGGAATGATCGCCAATGGCGACACCATTGTGATTTTCCAAGATTATGTACTGCGACTCAATTCGTGGCTCGACAAACATCCGGGTGGAAGCTTAGCCATCGAGCACATGGTCGGTCGAGATGCTACCGACGAAATCACGGCGTGAGTATTTTTTGCCCTTTCCCTTCAAGAGCCTACACAAGAGTGGAAAAGGGGTGGCAGACGAGAGCGGGAGGGCAAAGGAGAGGAAACAGAAAGAAAAAAAAAAATTGTGCAACTGCAGATATTTCACGACCATTTCAACTGCATCAATCCTCGCATCTCAGATGAGGTGTAAGAGGATCATGTGTGGTGCGCAAAGCTGGTGCAGCCGTGGTGTTGTGGGTGGGAAAAGCAAATCCACCTATTCCCAAAAAAGTCAGATCTAGATTTTGAGCTTAAATGTCAGATCCAGCGGCCCGTTATGCTGACGCAGGGCTGCGACACAACGCAACCCAACCAGATGCAAGGGCGCACCTCTTCCATGGCTGTCATGAACACCTTCATGACGCCGTAAAACAGGCATGGCGCAGGTACATGTGCAACAGGGTGCTGACACACCAATTTTTAGGTACCACTCTGACAAGACGCTCCGCACCATGAAGGCATACCGGATCGGCCGGAAGCCAATGGGTCCCTGGATCAACCGCACACCACCAATCAGGGGAGGCATCTTCCATGCACAAGCCCAATCGGAGGGCGCACCGGACGATTCTGATCTCGAATTGGAAATGGAAATCGAAAAGGGATCTGTCGATGAGGGTTACGGGAGTGCTGCATCACAAAGATCTGGCACGGGCTCACCCGAGCCTGAATTTGTAAGCGGACGCGACCTAACATCTTCAAGCCCCCAGCCGGCCGTCCCTCGAGCCAGGGTTGGTTACTCAGCAGATGACTCCCCCGTCAACACCTCTGGTAGAGAAGATAAGGTTGATGGCTCTGTTATCGAAGGTGGTCAGCTTGCCTTGAATCCGGAAGAATGGACCGAGTGGGCCATCCAGCAAGGCAAGAATGTCGATATTAGGGAGTACCCGTCAGTCGACACGGAAGTACAACAGGAGATCGCCAGCAAATACCGTCAATTACATAAGCGCATCCAGGACGAAGGCCTCTATGAATGTCCCTACATCGAGTACGGCAAGGAGATGGTCAGGTACACAACCCTGTTCGCGGGATTCATCGTGGCTCTGTGTGCCGAATGGTACATGACCTCTGCCATCTTCCTTGGTTTATTCTGGGTTCGTCTATTCCGTATACCTATCCACGAATCCTGACCCTTGCCTCGAGTGCCATAACTAATGAAATAAATGACAGCACCAAATAATGTTCACGGCTCACGATGCTGGCCATCGAGCCATCACTTCTAACTTCGTTATTGACACCTTAATTGGTTTATTCATCGCCGACTTTTGCTGTGGACTTTCCATGGGCTGGTGGAAGAGCAGCCATAACGTCCACCATCTGATTACCAACCAACCAGTATGTACCTCGTCACCTTACTGATCGCAGCAGCGATTTTCAAATGGCCAAGTCTGACAAACAACCCCCACAGGAACACGATCCTGATATCCAGAATGTCCCTCTCTTCGCCACGTGCCCTTCCTTCTTCAAGTCTATCCGTTCCACGTACTACAAGTTCACCTTTGTATGGGATAAGGCCGCCGAGGTTATCGTTTCGTACCAAAAATACATCTACTACCCCGTCATGGGCATTGCTCGCTTCAACCTCTACCTTCTCTCATGGCTCCACGTTCTTTCTTCCAAGTCCTCTGGTCTTGGCAGCAGCAAGGCTTGGTGGATTCGACCTACCGAGATGGCCTTCATGGCCTGCTACTGGTTCATCTTTGGCTACCTTCTCCTCTGGCGCACGCTGCCTACATGGTCTATTCGTGTTGCTTTCGTACTGGTATCTCACATTGTCACCATGCCCCTGCATGTCCAGATCACTCTCTCACACTGGGGCATGTCCACATCCGATCTGGGCGAAGACGAGTCCTTCCCTCAGCGTCAATTGCGAACAACCATGGACGTCGACTGCCCTGCTTGGCTGGACTTTATCCATGGTGGCTTGCAATTCCAAGCCATCCACCACCTATTTCCTCGCGTCCCGAGACACAATCTGCGGAAAGTACAGACTATGGTCAAGGAGTTCTGCGCGGATACAGGCATTCCCTATTCCATCTTGAAGTTTGTGGATGGAAACAAGAAGGTTCTCAATCGATTGGATGAAGTGAGTGACCAAGTCAGGATCTTGGTCAACTGTCAGAATTATATGGCTGTCGCTGGAGAAAGCGGTCTGCATTAAGCGTATTGTTTACATCACATCTGTCACGTCTTGTTTCTTTACACGTTGCTATTTAAAAGTTTATCTCCATTTTCTTTCAAGGACTTATACGATCCTTTCTTACGTTCATACTTGCCGTCGATCAGGGACGCAGCATAGAGATACAGTAAATATTTATATTTAAAACTTGAGACGAAATATTTCCAAAGGTCTCGACATGCTAACGACATCCAATTCTTGCCGTCCCAGTGAGTACCTGTCTGTCACAAAATTTCGGGCCACTGGCAATACAGTGTTCCAAAATTTTAAGGGAACCAGCCATGGTAATCATTAAATCACGATGGCGGTCCATGAAGATGTCATAGACTGATAGATTCATTAAGAGGCTGTGGAAAAGTAAGCCACAGTACTTGCTGGAACGAGAATTGAGTTTGCTTTCTGATTAGCTCTGAACATTAATTGGCATTTGCCTCAGTGTCAAAAATCAAGCAGGGCGAGCAACAAGTCGACCTGACCAATGATGAAGCGCTGAAGGCTGTGTAAAACAGAAACGCTTCGTCGCAATTCCCAACGCTTCGAACAAAAATGAGAAAGTGATTGACATGGTGTGATGCTTCTTGGGACACGAAATCGAATTGAATCCTCACTCAGGCAGATCAGAATCCGTACGTAGCCTCCTTACCAACGCTACGTACTTGTGTACAATACTACCTACCTAGGTAGGTAGGTATCTGAATGAAGCGCCTCCAGAATCGAAGCAAACAAAACATCATTCATTGCTCGTCTTTTTATGCCTCCTAAAGCAAAATGGTATCTTCGCGCATTATCTGCCAACGCCAGCCATGTTCATCGCACAGCTCATTTTTTCTGTTACGTAGCCTGCTTGTTGCCAGCCCTTGTGTTCTATCCATATCCCGAGCTCATTTTCATCTTCAAGATCAATAGAGTCCATGCTTCATCCAGACTAAGCCACACAACATACTCAGCAGCCCTAGCTCCTCAGACTTCACTCGGTGTGTTTCGCTGTTAAACCTAGATTGTGGCATCGTTCCTTGGCAGACAACAAAGTCTTTAGAGAAGCAATGTCCATCTTTTTAGCAGCAATCCACCGGTTCTTAATTTCTTCGTCAATTAATTCGTCCTGTGGACCAATGACTTCAGCGATGATAGAGCACAAGCCTAGAATCTGCTCCAGTCTGGTCCACTCTCTCCTGGCCACGGCATCGAGCTCTTCCTCCAGATAAATAATCTCGAAGACTTTTAGAAGACGCTGTTCGTAGTCCATGCTGTGAATGATTATTGAGTTGCAGAATTTCTTCAGCTTGTTGATGTGCATTGCCCGTTTATCGGGGCTGACGGCTTTCAGCTCATCGGGAATATAACGAACAATGTTATCGAGGCGAGAAGCCGGTCCAGATAAAACAGTGAGATCTTCTCCATTGCGCTTCATGACTTGCTCATGGCCTACTGTCAGCCATTCTATCAGAGCCGCCTTGTCTGCCCATACTTCTTCCTTCGACGCGGAAGCGATTCGTATAACCCTGCCGAGATCGAATGCTAGTTTTTGACCGCTGGTTCGCGAGGGTTGTCCCTCTGGGGTATCAATGTCCATTCGTACTGTGGGACTGCTCCTTAGAGGCGCGTCATCTTCGCTGTCCACGTAAGAAGAATCACATTCATCGTCGTCATGACGTGGCCGTATGGGGGTCTTCGGCGGTGAAGACAGAGCCATGTTGCAAGGAGTTCTCTGTGCGGCTGTGGATATTCGGTCGGATGTTTTTACACCGGAAGAGGGTTTGGGGGTGTTGACGACTCCATTAGCAGGGTGCTGTTTATCAATCGTAGTCGGGGTCTGTGACGCAGATGAGCTGTGAATCAATCAATAATGGATCTTGGTCCACGGCACCTACATGAACAATTGTCTTTCTACCAATTTGAGGAGACTGACCACTCGGTTTGGTTTCGCCACCTCTATCAGTCTTTGCCTCGGTGTGAAGATTGCTCTGCGCATCGGATCTTATGCTTGAGGGCGTGCTAGCCCTCGAGCTCTTGTCATGGAGCTGAACTTTACGACCTGACTTGAGTATAACTTCCATGTCGGCATCTGTGCGAATGATTTCACCGGTGGAATTTTTCTCTGGATGCTCTGATTCTCGTAAAGCAAAGCTCTGTCCGACGCCATTAAGGCAAGCAGCTTGAAGATCTTTGGATTTCGCCTGAGCAGCGAGCAACGCAATGTTATCATGAGAAGCCACCTTCTTGACACGATTGGAAGGTGAGCTGTGTGGTGTTGAAAGCTGTCCCTTCTGTGCTCTCTTCTTCACTCGCACCTTCTTCGAAGGTGACTGTTCCGGAGACGAGAACACTACATTGATTCGCCTCTTTCGTTTCTTCTCAGCTCTGCTTCCCGACGAGTTGGTTTTCGTCATCTGATCGTATTCGGCAGATAGCAGGATGCCGAGAAACTCCTGTTCTGTGTCAGCCTCTTGTAAGCGGTAGGTTGTTTCTGGACTTAGGGTTAGGCTCTGAGATGGAAGAGCTACATGGGTGTCGACGGGCTTGCCATCTGGCAAACGGACAGGGCAGCTGGCACGCGCCTGAGCCCCAGTCATTGTCCTGCGGACAGCCAAGAACTCGAGAATGGTTGCCGTGATTTTTCTGAAATCGTCTGTCGTGTTAAAATGCTTTGCCCGTGCTTCCTCGAACACGCAACGGAGCGAACTTCGAAAGTCAGCGCCGCCTTCGAACACTGCTTTTTTATTGCTTCTCATTGCCATGATGGTTCATCTCCAGATCCGTTCAGAGAGAATACAGCTAGTGTTAACTCTTCCTGCGGGCTTGCAGCATTTGACAGATCACAAAGGTAAACAATTGCAGCAAATTCGTAGAGTAGACCTGATTCACTGGGTACGTCTGGTGATTCTGCCTACAACCATGCCCGCTGAGCATGTCAACTCAGCAAACAACACATTTGCAATCCGATCAGTTGCCACGCGCCAACACTGCCACCAAGTGGCGGCACACCTTGCACTTTCCCCTAGAGGCGCCTTGG